>CAIGRB010104276.1:5779-16050 GCA_903798255.1 Fraxinus quadrangulata | reverse complement strand
ATTATTTCTTCAAAATCTATAAAAGTTTGACAATTTATAATATCTAAATCTATTTTTTCATTTTCATTTAGTTGTATAGGGGTCTTATGATTTAATCTTATTTTTCTTTTTTCTATTTTATGTATAAGGTTTTGAATGTATTCAATCATTATAGTTCTAATTGGACCTTTAATAAAATTCTTAGATACATTATTTTAAAAACATTTTAAAGTCTCTTAAGATGCATACAATTGACTTGTATATTCTTTTTTATCTATATTTTTATCAATTTTTTTTCTAGTTTTTTTTTTCTTTTTTCCTTTATAAACTTCTTAGTTTTATACGGACCTCTAGGACATCTAGGCTTTTCCATATTTACTGATAGGTAAAAGAATAATAATTAAAATATCTTTGGATTTTAATAGAAACCTTATATATAATATGATGACTAGATTGTAATTTATATATTATGAGTATTTTTGGTAGTTTCATATGTTTAGAATAGTTAAAGGCCATTTTGAAAATATGGCTTTCCCTTTAGGCTATTTGCATGTATTTCCCACCAATTAGACATATTTGTAACATTTAAGTTTAATAAAGTCTCAGTGTGTTCATTGTTGTTTGTGCACAATTCCTCTTCTTGAATGAGCATTTTCAAACTTGTCTATATTCAATAATCAATATGGATACATAATCGCAATTGCTATAGAAATAATGTTTGAATAAAATTTTATTCAATTGTTGCATTTGAATAAAAGGTTTTTTTTTTGGTGATTTCAACAAACCTAAGTTCAATTTGAACAAATTTTTTGTTTTTATGATTATAATTAGAAGTTCAATTTTTGTTCTTGTGATTGTTCGGGCTCATTTCATTCTAATTCAGGGTCATGTTGGAATTTCATCAGTGGTCATTGAGCTTGAATGAAATCTTGACTAGGTCATTAAACTTTAATTTATCTCAATTGACTACAATATATTTTCAAATTTCACTAATCCGCCACCTGTGGCCTCCGAAATTGATAAAAATCGATTAAAATTGACGGTCCCACCATTAATCTAACACATAATTGCGATGTGTATACCAATTTGATACCATGACACCTCACAAAAATGTTAAAATGAAAATAATAAATCTTAGCATACTTGATAAGTGTTTTTAAAATGGTTTAAATTATGAATATATAGAAATGTATTATGGATGAATATGTGAATCGTTCGAAATATATGAATGAAATGTGATTTGAGCGTTTATAAACATTAGCTTAAACATGCATAATCCTTATTTTATCAATTTTTTTAGAGTGCCTCACCGGCACATCGCGTACATATATGGCTCTTGTTTGGTGAAATTAAAATCAGATTTTTAGTAGATTTTGATAAGAGTTGATGAAATGTGTAGGTAAAAAAGTTATAAATCTCATGTAATATGTACTTAAAATTAATTATTAATTTTGATTTAAATTAAAATCTAGATTTTTATCTCTATCAAATATGAACATATTCAACGTAACATAACTATCAATTAAGTAATTTCCAGGAATTAGGAGATAATTGATGACAATATGTGATGGAGTCAATTGACACAAATTAAAAGTATAAGGAACCAAATTGAAACTTGGAAGAAAGTATACTAACTGTCGGCGAGATTAACCAAGCAAAGGAAAAAGAGAAAATTTGAAGGGGGAAAGGGAATTCTTCAAACCCTAAACCTCCTTAAACCCTGAATTCTTGCTGGCTAATCGTTAATCCTATTCATTTTTTTTTTGTTTTTTCAAAACTTCATTGATTTTGCTGTTATTTTACGAATGGCTCATCGTTTCGTCCGATCATTACGAGGAACGCTGAATTATCTTGCCCTGCAACAATCGAAACCTATTCGTAATGTTTTCCAATCTTCATCCAGGACTTATGTTGCAGAAATGCGAAAGTCCGCGTTCGAAGGTAACATTCTCAGGCTCATACGCAATGAAATCCAGTACGAGCTCGACCGCTCTCCTCCCTTTCAGGTATTATTAATCAGTTTATATATTCGTTACTGTTATTATGTTACAGAAAATGCGAAAATCGGTTTAAGGGTACCTTCTGATCTGAAATTGATTGAGTACACGAAGAATAACTAGAACTGGAGACTAACGCTAAAGAAATTTAGCAGTATTTTGGAAACGTGAAACTGAAGAAGGGTTCTGTCCTTTTTGGGATGGGAAATGATATTCAAAATAGTTCTTTTCAAATTTGAAATGATTTTACATGAATTTAAAATCCAAGGCCCCAATTGAGCTGAACTTGCTTACTTATGGACTCTAAACTGCGGAATTATTGATATTAAAAGTGGAAAAAAAAAAAGATGGTCCTATGTTGTTTATAATTGAATTCTATGACTGTTATTCAATGACTCTTGGACTTCTTCATAACATTTATAAATTATAATATAGGTTTATCAAGTATGATATTCAAATACAGTGGGATATTACATTCACCAATTGCATAAATTTGATGTAAAATTAGATTATACCAAAATGAAATATGGGTATGAGAATATCAGTAAAATTTGGACATCAACATGAAATTTCTGAAGCCTCAATAATTGCAAATTGAGAGTGAGTGCGAAAAATGTTTATCTCACTACAATGTCTTATAACGAATCTAGAGAAGGTGAGCATTTTCTAATGTATCAATGTGTTTCAGCACTACTTTTACTTTAAGATTTTACGAGTGTATTAAGTAGTCCTTTGCACAGGTAAACAAATCAGCCAAGTATAGATGAGAACTGTGTATTGAGGTTTTTGTTTACTTCATTTTTCTTTTTTTGTGTGTGTTGTGTTTGTTGGGGGGGGGGGGGGGGGGGGGTGTGTCGGTTAGGCAGCGTGCTTAGCTAGTTTGGTAATTTTGAACCATGGTAGTCTAGGACAACTCTGAATTTCATAGAACAAGAGAAATATACTGTATTCTAACGAAACATAAAGATTGAATTGGGGGTGGTGTGGGGTGGAGTGGAGTGGAGTTTCTTTTAACGGCACCAACTTTCCCTGCATAAAACTGAAAACAGTTGCCTTGTTTCACTATCATTTGTTGCATAAAAGTGATCTTTACATGTGGGATGAGGAACTAGATCCTTTTCCCATGTTGCTGGAGATTTTTTTTGTCGCCTACTTTATAGTTTGCTAGTCTTCTATTATGCGCTCTGTCCAGACCCTCTCCAGCAACTGTTGGTGCTACAATATGTTACTTGTTTCCATATAGGATAATCATACTATTTGGTGACAATGAAAGAAATTGACTGCAGCATACTGTCTTGAATATAAAAACTTGCTTGATAAAGGGACGAGCTTCTGAGTTCTGAACTCTTTAAGTTTATGAGGTTTCTTTCCTCTTTACTTTCTCCTAAGGATAGGCAGACACATTGATCATTCTTGTGAGAAGGGATCAATATCGAAAGCATGTTAAAAAAATGGTTGATTTATTTGTTATTTTTTTTTTTCTAAGTTGCTGCTCTAGAGTATCATTCTTCTCATATGATGCCTACTACTCTTTTTAGTTATTGATCTATAGGGTATCAACTTTGAGTATATAAATACAAGAAGGTTATTTGTAAATTAAAGTTAGTTATGGTATGAAGTAAAATGAGATGGAGCATTAGTGGAAAATCACTTTCGGATGTCTTAACTGTGACATTTGTAATCCCGTGTACAAGTGATGTCATTTTGTTTGTATTATGAAATGATTCTTACTAGGAATATGCGTTGATGGGTCACTGCATTGTTTTTTGTGTACTAAAAATAATATAATATACTGGATACCTTAATATATGTTTGTATTACAGCCTACGTCAGAATTTAATGCATTTAAGGTCGATGAACGGCCAGGAGAGCAGTGGATTAATTTAAGCAGGAAATTTGGAGAGAATGAAGAGATCAAAGTCGAAGTAACTATGTTTGATGGATCTCTTCCCATGAAAAAAGCTGGTGACATAGCTACAGAGGATGATGTACAGCTTCACATTACTATCATCGTTGACATCTTTAAGGGAGAGGACAATGATGTTCTGGAATTTGTTTGCTCTGCATGGCCAAACAGCATTGAGATTCGCAATGTCTTTACACGTGGACATAATAGAATAAAGATTCAGCCCTATATGGGACCTGGATTCAAGTATGTATTAAAATTCCATTCCCTTTGACCATGAATTTTTCTCTCCTCTTTCATCTTTGTAATGGAACTATGGTCAACATTCTTAGTATGATGTTGAAAAATATAATGAACCTAAAGATAGTCATCATATGCAGAATGGTTGGGCCTCTGTGTAGTTGATCTACTAGTTAATTTAAGATCTTGGTCATTAACTCCTGTTAACTAGTGCTGAAATATATCCGGAATCCAAAATGATGGCCTTTGTGTAGTTGATCCTACTCTCCCTCTATACTTGCCACCCGATCCCACAACCAATGTCAAAATTAAACCCATTCATGCATTTTTTTCGCAACTACATATGGAGCCCTGGCCCTTTCATGTTGTATTTTGTTGGAATTTGATTATTTTTTGTTTTCTTGATTTTCAGGGAATTGGATGATGAGCTGCAGGATTCACTTTATGACTTCTTAGAGGCAAGAGGTGTAAATGATGAGCTTGCTGAATATTTGCATCAATACATGAAGAATAAAGATAAAACCGAGTATATCCGTTGGATGGAGACTCTCAAATCTTTCGTCGTGAAGAATCCAAAAGACTAGTTAATCTAATTCTTTGAGACACTGTCATGATAGCTCTCACTGCATAATTACCATTCCTGGAATGTAAGTTCTTTAATCTTCATTTTGTGTTCCACTTCAAAGATTATCAAAAAGTAGTACGAATCATCTAGAATAATATTTAGGCTTCTTGTCTTTCTAATCTGGCAAATATTTTGTTGGGTTCTCGTTTTAAACCGTCTATGTGATGTAGTTTGACTTCATCTAAATTGAAAAATATAAGTTTGATCCTAACAACACGTAGATGGGGGTGAATATGTGTAATATGCAGAATTAAAATCTTATTAACTAATTAGCAACAAGTCACCAATTAATTATCTCTAGAAGGTTAATTATGCAGTCAATTTAATTCTAAGTTTAAATACCACATATCATACATTTATAATATAAAGCATCATGATAGCTCTCACTGCATAATTGCCATTCCTGGACTGTAAGTTCTTTAATCTTCATTTTGTGTTCAACTTCAAAGATTATCGAAAAGTAGTACGAATCATCTAGAATAATATTTAGGCTTCTTGTCTTTCTAATCTGGCAAATATTTTGTTGGGTTCTCGTTTTAAACCGTCTATGTGATGTAGTTTGACTTGATCTAAATTGAAAAATATAAGTTTGACCCTAACAACACCTAGAGGGGGTGAATAGGTGTAATATGCAGAATTAAAATTTTATTAACTAATTAGCAACAAGTCACCAATTAATTATCTCTAGATGGTTAATCATGCAGTCAATTTAATTCTAAGTTTAAATACCACAGATCATACATTCATAATATAAAGAAGTAAACGAACAACGGTATGATTACGGAGAAATCCAACTAAGAAAAATTTCGGGCGCTTTGACAGTCAATCCACTATAAACGATTCAAGACTTACAGTCTATTAGATTAGATTACACACGTACTATCTGATCTCGTAACTGCAATTCGACAGCTCTTCTAAATTCTGTGATCCCCTACACCAATTCCAACTGTAATAATTAACGCTCTCCTGAAACTCCGTTATTCTGCAGCAACCCCTATCTTGGTGGAATCGCCTCCTGTAGATCACGAAGAATAACCCGTTCTTCACAGACTGGAACTCCAATCGCATTCCTCGATCTTCAGCACATTTGACAGATATGTAGGAAGTATGATTTTTGGTATTTGGATTTGAATCTGATATTTTTCTTTTAGAAGATCTCTCACAAAATGAAGGTTGAAAGTAATCATGTGGAGGACACACTCTGTAGATTTTTTCTCTCAATAATCAACCTTCAAATTTCGTACAGAATGACTTCTGAAATTTATAGGTAGGGTAGAAAACATATGGGTCAGGAAAAAAAACTTTTAAACGTGAAATAAAAATTTCTCGTATAGTACTGTTGCTCGAGCGAGTGCCCAGCGACAATCGAGCGACATCCTGTTGCTCGAGCGAAGGAGGGACAACAGTTTAGCGACAATGTTTCTACTTTTGTAGCTCGAGCCAACCCTTGGCCACAGTTTAGCAAAAATTCGCGCCGTTTTCTTCCTTGTTCCAAACTCGAAACCATAGACCTACTAACTAACTTTTGAATAAATTGCACATTACTCCTTGAACTTTAACAACCTATCCAATTAAGTCAATTAAGTCATTTTGTCCATAGAATTTGCCAATTACATAAATCAACTAAAACCTAACATAAATCAATTTTAGTTTTTAGATTCTTTGATGGCCGAATCACACCATAAAACCTCTCGTTTTGCTTTATCATCATTTCCTTCATATTCATATTTCTCCCATCTTCATATGTTTCTTAAGCTTCACTTAAACTTAATTCAATGAATAAAATGTAATTTAAATATTATACACGAAATCCCATGTTCCATAAAAACTGACTAATACTATGTATCATCGTCGTGCTCAGCATTGGTTCAAGTGGCAGTATTTCCCATTGTCTCGCCTCATCATCCAAGAATGGATAAGGCAGCTGAAATATATGTTCAATTGGGAGTATTCCCCATTGCCTCGTCTCCAAGGAGTGAATGCAGTTGAAATCCTTTCCATTGGTTCGTGTATGGTGACAGCTCGGGTTGTCATCTTTTCAAACCATATATCAAGATGAGCGAAATCAAGCTATAGATTGACATAACTAGTAGAACAACAATCCTAGAAATGATATCAACACAGATCAATCTCTGAGAGTCAGGATGAACTTAGCCTCTATTTGGTGAGGATTAAAATCAAAAAGCCGTGGGTTCTCTAATATGTACGGTTAAAATTAGTAGTTGACTTTGATTTAGATTAAAATCTAAATTATAATTTCTACCTAACATATTCATATCTGGACACGTAAAGTAGTTTCACCTTTAGCGATCATTTTTTGAAAGTGTTTATAAATAGTTTAAATAGACAAAGTAAGTAGTGAATTAGTGAGAGTATTTGTGGATTTTTCGAAATGTGCGAGTAAAAAGTGGTTTTAGTATATAGACTATAAACATGAGCAAATAAAAAAAAAAGGTGAAAAATCATAACAATACAGTCCTAAACTGATTAATAAAAAATTTTAAGAATTGAGTAATGAAGTAGTTGATTAAAAAAAGGGGAAAAAATCTTGAAAGTAAAGTTGTACACCAATTTATTTATATATAAAAAGAAAAGAAAAATTCTTAAAAGTAGGGTTATAACGCCATTGGCACCTAAACCTAAACTAGTGAAGAGTAGTGTCACGCATCAAATCATTTAAGGCTGCACAATTGGACACAAACGTTCAATCTGCACATCACATAATGCTATGATCATCCCAACCTAGGACTTCTTTCATATTTGTATAAAAATAATAATATTTCGAGACACTTAAAAGAGTGCATGGTAGCTTAAACCATTAAGAGCATCGAGGACATCATTGAAATACATTTGTTGTGGTCACAAGCATGGCCTCTTTATTATTTAGATCGGACAACTACTTGCTTAAGTTCAACGAATTATTAATCAACTATTCACATGAAAATAACAGATAATTATCACACGATATGTCTCTATAATTATCACTAAGTAATGATGATTGATGGCTGTGATACACCTTTCCATGACTAAATAGAATTTAAGTGAAACCAAGGTACATAAAATTGATGTGTCCCACATTTCCATTATAAGTTTTTGGACCCATATATGTATGTCTCACAAAAACACTTAAGAGAGACATATTTCCTAAGGTGTTGATATAATTAGTGTGGGTGGTGCCAATGCACCAACTTGCACCATCAAATCAATTCACAGAAAGACAGACATGAATGTTTAATTAGCAACTCTTTATTGCACATCCCATGATGAAAATATCAATAATGAGTTTGATTCTCAGTCTACCAATTCAAGATAGTGTAATAATAATGCTCAGCCTAAGTTAAACAATAGCCCATGTTTGACTCCCGTTAAAACAAATTCTTTATTTTTCATGCTTATTTTCAATCACATTAACACAATAAAATATGCTGCGAGTAAACCTAAATTTTTTCCATATTTTTTAATACCACATTCTTAAAAAAAAATCACTATTCAAATCATCATTTTCCTCAATTTCTTATTATAATGACCATCAAACATTGGCTAAAATTATCTAGAATACAATGTGAGCAAGGAACTAAATTTTAGGATGAAAAAGGAGAGGTGGAAATAGAATTAGATTTTAATTTGAAGTTAAGCCCCTGTTTGGTGTGGATTAAAAATTAGTTTTTTTAATAGATTTTAATAGAAGTTGATGAAATATGGTTGGAAAATTGTGGGATTCGTAAAATATATTATTAAAATTAATTATTAACTTTGAGTTAGATTAAAATCTAGATTTTAATTGATACCAAACATAGACTAAAATTTAGAGTTGAATTATGCATAAAGTTTTGGGAGTGAGCAAATCTTTTTCTTTTACCGATGTCTATCACTCAATTTGGTCTAAGGGTGGCAAACTAGTTGAGCCATTCGGGGGCTCAACTCGTTTCGGCTCGATCAGCTCATGGACGACCCGACCCGACCCAAGAGCCAAAGGGTCGATTAATCGAACTCGTCATAGGGCTGAGCCCCTAGCCTGTATTGCCACACCTAATTTGTTCTGGAAAGGTTCCGTCCCTAGTCAATTGCAATTATTATTATTATTATTTTTTTTCGCAATTCTATTTTGTAAGAATTGCTATATCTCTTAGAAGATTCAAAGATCATTGTAAGGAGTTACATCCGCCTTGTTAGTTTATTCAATCACTTCGTTTTCAAACGTGTCGAATGGCCATTTTTTCTAATGCTTATTTAAAACCATTGACTGTAAATTCAGTTAAAAAATACGATCTAGTTTTGTCGTACATTTTTGTCTATTTAAGAATATTGTAAAAAAAAAAAAAAAATTATTTGAAATTGAATTAGCTCCATTTCCAATTACTTTAAAAGCAAGACATATCTTCCATTCATTAATTTAAAATTTTCAACTTAGTACTTAATTAATGAGAGGCAAAATCAAAGGCTATATCTAATGATACATAAACATGATTAGTGACAAAGATATATTTCAGTTACATAGAATTTAGAAAATGACATAATATAATAAAGTTTTAATAATTCATCAAGATTTTTGGACCCACCATTAAAGAGGGCTACTGTTTTTAAAGATTTCTTAGGTAAGAAATCAAGATTTGAAACATTTTATTGTGGGGGATATGATGTGATTTCATAGCTTAAAGGGTCACCAAATAACTCAAATTTGCACATGATTCCACCAACCTATTGAACAAGACTGCTCAATTAATTACACCTTTTAACTGCACAATTCTTGTCATTAGGGCAAATGTTAGCCATCCAAGTTGTATATCCATGTCGACGTAGACCAAAGAAGCACGACGTTTGTGATAGTTACGCGAGAGGAAAAGTCGATAATCTCCATTTGCTCGACATGTAAAAAGACAAAGTAGTGAGTATATATTGTCAAAAGAAAAACGTAAGTGGATATGTACTCGATTGGTTAGACTGTAATGGTCGAGCTACTCAAGTATGTTGATTTATTCAACCTTAAGGTTGAGTAGTTGGGTACGATCTAGTAGATATATTCTTCTAACTCGACTCAATGAAATTAACGTGTTTATACTGAAAAGTTGGTCAATTTTCAAAGATTTAATGGAATATATGTTTTCCATTCTGCAAGGAAAAAATGTCGACATGACACTTACATTAATGTGAGGCTAAAATCAAATGTCGTACGTGACGGAATATAATCCATGATTAGTGAGGGGAAATATTGTGGTCACTAATGATCAAGCTAGTTGAGTGCTTTAAAGTTGAACAATTAACTACATCCGAGTTTTGAACTCGACCAATTTGTTGGACCCAATCGTTGGGTCGGTCTATTTGATCACATCTTTACCCAAACAAAAAGGGTAGTGGAAACAAATGAAATCAATTTGCTAATATTGAACATTTGACGTTTTAAAGTAAATTAAATAAAAATTTAAAAATAGATCATTTACAGTATCTATATTTTTCTCCTATGTATTGTATAGACATTAAATTTTGCATATTTTACGCATTATCGTGCACAAAAAAAAAAAAAAAA
>CAIGRB010104271.1:0-11102 GCA_903798255.1 Fraxinus quadrangulata | reverse complement strand
ATTAAATGAATATCTGATTTTTGTATAATGAAACTTTAAACCTGATTTTATAATATTGATTTTGAAAAGTATGATTTTTTGTAATTTTCCCTTATTAGAATTAGGGTGTAACCCAAATTAATTTAGAATGTTATTTGTAATCCTATTCGAAGTTTTATTTCGAAGCCCAATTGAGTGTTAGAATTTTTGTTGAACTTAAAAATGTCAAGATATGGATCAGAGAGAATTTTTTTACGCTTTTTCGCTAGCCCATCACTCCAGCAGAGCAGCGCCTATCGATGCTTGAGTGGCGCTTGCGCTACCCGCCTAACGCCTCTTGGCGCTCGAGCGGCAACTTGTCCGGCCTAGACTCATTTTTGTTTTTTGAGAATTCATTTTCATGTATAACTCTATTTTTAGGGCATTGGATGTCCCCCTATATATATTTAATTCTTCGTTGTGTTTTATATTAAGTTAGACAAATTATAAGTACAAAATCTTAGTATTTTTTCTCCATATTTTAGTGAAATTTCATTTGCTTTGCAAATTATTTTATTCTTATATTCTTGTGATCAATTACTTCATATTGTACCAATAATCTCTTGTTTTCTTCAACAAAGTGATATAAGAGAAATTAGGTATCATCTTCGTTTTCAACAATTGGTATCAAAGACAAAGGCTTGAAAATTCATGAGCGATCGTGGTTTTCCTTTTTGATCAAGTTAAGAGGTCAACTTGATCTTTTATGATAGAAACCATAAAGTATGATATTTTACTTTTGGATTGCAGTACAAGATTTTCGTTGTGGTAGGTAAAGTTGCAAACAATACTCCTTCAGATGGATTTGGATGACACGTTGTTAGGTTTTGACAAGATACCCACAATTTGGACGTCGAAGAAGAAACAATGGAGATCGAAAGACCCAATCCCAAATTCATCTTCATCTTTCAAATAATATTTTTTCAGAAGTCACCCCTGCATTATGCTTGAAATTGGAGCAATTATGCATGACGAAAACTTTAACTAGCAAATTGTATTTAAAGCAATATCTATATTCTCACCATATGACAGAAGGTACATCCTTTAAAAATCACCTAACTGTTTTTAAGGAAATCATCGTTGATTTAGAAATCTTGAAAGTTAAATATGATGAAGAGGATTTAGGTTTGATTTTGTTGTGCTCGTTGCCCGATTCATATACGTCTTTTAAAGATACGATTTTATATATTCTTGATAACTTCACCATTGAAGGATTATATGATGCTCTATATTCAAATGAAAAGATGAAGCATCATGTTGGCCTCGTTGTTGGGGGTGGTTGTGTAAGGGACTAATTGAAATCTAACTTCAAATCCTGTAAGTATTGTAAAAGAAGGGACACTTGAAAAATGATTGTTATAAGTAGTAGAATATAGAAAAATTGACTGCAAATCAGCAACCAAAATTTTTAAGGAAAGCCAGAATTGCAAAAAATTAACACAATAATGGAGAACTTCTACTTATTTCTGACTACGACTCCAAACTTGACGATGATTTGATTCTTGATATAATTTGCACTTTTCATATGTACCCCAATCTGGATTTATTTTCAATGTATGAAACAATTTCGAAAGGTGTTGTGTTAATGGGAAATAATACACTTTGTAGGATAACTGATATTGGTTGGGTTAGAATAAAGATATTTTGATGGGACAGTTAAAACACTTTAAGCAGTGAGACACGTTCCAGATTTAAAGAAAAATTTTATCGTCTTGATTACTCTTAATTCAAAAGGGTACGAGTACACTATTGAAAGTGGAGTCCTAATATTTAATAAAGGAGCTCATGTTGTATTGAAGGGATATAACAAATCTCAATTATACATCTTGCAGTATTATACGAAATCGTTGCTCAATCAACATATTTTAAGAACTAGGGTAGATTTAGATTTAAATTCTATATTGTTGGAGTCTAGTTTAAGGTAACAAAATATGTCAATTTTTTTAATCAAAAATTATCGAATTCAAATAAAGGTCCGATTTCTTAGTCTTAGAATATTTGCTTCCTCTTCTAATAGATCAAAGAAATTAGCATCCTTACTTCACTTCCAAATCAAGGGTTTTTTCCTTTGAAAAATATTGTCAATTGAATTTAGAAGTTTTAAGTAATGCCGCTTTGCCACCATTATCAGTAGTGTCATTGTATTCAGTTGCTAGTAACAAATCCATTTTTTATCATAAGCTTACACATAGGTACAATGATGTTGATTTAGTTGGTTATAGTTTGAATGTGGTTAAGGGTGTTAATTCTAGTCAATATCATTCTTTTAATGCATTCAGTTGTAGTGATTTTGTTTTCAAGCTAGTTTTTGCCATGTTTGGTGATGTCAAAGCCCAATGCTTGGAATTTTGTTAATTCTCAATTATTGAGTTTTGCCCTTGTGAGGTGATAAAGTTTTGGAGAATATTGCTAATTTAAAGTTTTGATAGATAATTTATTTTTTTTATTCTTTTTTTTTTTTTGATGAGTATAAATTTATTCCTTGCAGTAGAATTTGTCTCTAGAGGATTTTTTAAGTTTGTTCATTACAATGAAATTCGTGTCAAATTAGAATTTATTAGAATTTGGATGTGATCTAAATTCTATTTGAAATCCTATTTGAAGTCTATTTGGTAGATTCTAGTTGAAATTCTATTTTGAAGCTTAATTCAAAGTTATAATTTGTGTTGGACTTAAAAATGTCAAGATATGGACTAGGGAGAAATTTTTTGCATTTTCACGCTAGCCTATCCCGCGAGCAAACTGTCGCAATTCTGTCTCGAAAACTGGCTCCCTCCAGGCGTTTGAGCGACGGCTTGTTCGACCCAAGCCCATTTTTGAGTTTTAACATGTTTTGAGCATTTTTTTCATCTATAAGTCTACTTTTAGGGCTTTGAATGTTCCCTATATATATTTAGCTCTTCATTATATTTTAGATTAAATTAGACAAATTATAAACACAAAATTTTTGTATTTTTTCTTCATATTTTATTGAAATCTCTTTTACTCTACAAATTATTTTATTCTTGTGTTCTTGTAATCAATTAATTTATATTGTGCCAATAATATCTTATTTTCTTCAATAAAGTGATATCAGAGCAATCCGGTATCATCTTCGTTTTCAACAATGATCATTTTTTATGTCTAATCTTCTTAACAATTGTGATGATACGTTTCTATCTAGCAATCACTATAGAAGAATTGAATGCCTCACACAAATTATTCAAAATAATGGCACAACTTGAATGTTCTTGAAAACGTGATCTTATCCATTGAGGCTAATTTTTTCATTAAACCATTTGAAGTCCCTGTTTGGTGGGATTAAAATTAGATTTCTAATAGATTTTGATTTAAAAAATGATGAAATATGTGATTGAAAAGTTGTGGAATCCACGAAATATGTGGTTAAAATTAATTGTTGACTTTGATTTATATTAAAATTTAGATTTTAATCTCTACCAAATATGGGCAAAGGCTTTCTCGCTCATCTCTTTTATCTCATTCATTATTATCTTACATTTTGGTCTAGTTGTTTCCTTTGTTGCAGTCCAAAATAGGATTTTTAAGTGTCAATCCTTTGTGCTTTAAGGTGAAGTTGCTGTAAAAATGCATTGCACAACATCTGCATTCTGCACATATACAAAGCTGCTTTAAAGATTCAACCAAACCCTTCTACTTTCAGAAATAAATGTCCAAGCTCTATTGTCAAACAACGATAACTTTGAGAACCAACTCCAACTGGATTTGTTTTCAGCATCTACAACAACCCAAGCTATTGGGAACATGTAATTATCCCCATTAGATCCAACTGAGCTGGCCCGAATGTGCATTTTTCATGAAACAATCACCTAACCCTATTACAGGCTTACATCCAATCTTGCAGCCATCCTTACTTGTCCTCAAATAGTTGTAAACTCTTTTAAAAATAGATCATTCTCCAACAACCTGGACTGTACTACCAGGATTTGTCGTCTTCAATTCCTAACCTTAATCTCATAAGATTTTGCACTGCTGATCAATAATTTCATTCACTACTACTGCATATTTTGCCCTAGTCCTAACAAAATGATATTTTGATCTCATATATATAGTCTTCTTTAAAAGTTTTTCCAGAGCTACTCATGGACAATTTAGTATCAAAATTGAACTTAAGAATATATTTTTTGGCTTATTAACCAGCATGTGCTCTATTATTCTGCCAAACCATGGTATATGTATGTTTATCTCTAAAAATGTTTACTCTTAGACTTTTGACTAGATGCTGGTAAAACATACAATTTCCATAGATGGGTTTTCTAACATCTTACTCTCACTCTTTTCCTCATTTTTCCCATACTTCACTTGCATAGTATTCTTGATTAAATATTGCACAATTGCCCTCCTCAAAGTTTTGATATTTTCAAAATTCATGCCTATAAAAGAAATGATCATTAATGTTCTTAACAAATGAAAGTAAATGATTCCAAGTTACATTACCAATCTTAAATTTAGGGTCAACCATGTCTATTGCTGGATTAAACCAACTTGAGAAGATTGGTAATGATTATGGAAATGATACTGGGGAGTCAGATGAACTGAGAAGCTTCTTCTTCGTCATCTGTTGACAAGTTTCTTAGTTCACCTAACTCTCCGTAAGCATTTTCTTCATTGTTTGTTTCAGGATCTTGTTCAATGCTTACATTATCCACTCTAAGGTCAAATCCTTCAATCAACTTTTAAAATCTGTTATCAGCGTGATATCAATTTGTTATTCGTTCTAGTCATATTCATAAAAACAAAAATCATTTAATACACCTTTATTAATAACTTCTTCATCATCAAGTGGTACATCTATTTCTACAATTGGTCTCTGAACATGTTCTTCAGAACTATCTATGTTGTGGTCCTAAAAAATTGTATCTTCTACTACATTTGTATCCTCAACATGTGCCTCTATTTCTATGATAGTCTCACCAATTTGAGCGTCATCAGATTATTTACCCGTTTCTTCATTTTTTTTTTATGACCATCTACCCTGGTTCCCCAATATTCTGATCAACAACCTCAGTTTCCTTAGTATTTTGATCATCTACCTCGATTTTCCTAATATTGTAATAATCTACCACCGTTTTCCCAATGATCTATTCCTCAACATGTGCCTCATTCTCCCCTAAGTTTTGCTCCTCAACCTGTATCTCATTCTTTCCCAAGTTCTTCTCCTCAACCCGTGTTTCGTTCCCTTTGCTTGTCAACATCTATCTTATCCATTGCATAGTTGTATTCATGAACGAAGTTTTTTATGTTTATCATCTTCAATTCCAATTAGACCCCAAGCCTCATCCGTCTCATCATGTATAAACTCCCCAATGTTATGCTCCTTATTTAAATTGTTAGAATTGGGTTGTGATCCGAATTCTTGTTGAGTATTTGATTGGAATACTATTTGATGAGTATTGGGAGTTGGTAATAAACTTATGATATCTTAAAGGAATACAAAGAGAATTTGACACCTATTTCATCACAAACTCTCCATTATTGATTTTATCCATTGTATTGAGACTTCATCTTATATTAAACTCTTCATGTATTAATTCTCCTAATATGTTAGGGATTCTTTGGATATAAACATGTGGTGTGCAACACATATAGGAATTGACCAATTGTCCAATTAACTATTGGTCCAAATAGATCATTTGTAACTCTTTACTATTGACTATAGTAAATTCTCCATATCTGTTTGTGATTTTCTTGAATTTGGGTTTCCTCGTAAATCTTGTTTTCTTTATGATCCATTATTTTTATATTGTTCATATTATTCCCGTCTTTAATTATTTGGCCCAGTTCTCAACAAATGATATCAAAGCGATTCTGATATCATTGAGGATTCACAATAAGTGGTATTAGAGCCATGGTTTTAGGTAGTTTCTTGGGAGATTCAAATTGGTTATTAAAGCGATGTTTGAACAATGTCAATTGCTTCAAGGATGACAACTATAAAATTTGTGATTCTACTTTTGGATCGCAACCTCTAAGATGCGAGCACTTTTTACTTAATTGGATCTTAACGATGCTTTGTTAGGGATAGATAGAATGCCCGTAACAATAATCGTGGAGGAGAAGCAATGCAAAGATCAGAAAACCCTATCATAAATACATATTCATATTTTTAATCAAATTCTTCAGGACGTGGTAAATGAGAAAAGTGTAGCTAGGCTGTGGTTAAAATTGGAAAAGCTTTGTTTGACAAAGAGGTTGACAATTAAGTTACACTTGAAGCAGCGCTTGTATTCTGATCGCTTAAAAAAAGTTGGATCTTTAGAAGAACATTTATCGGTGTTCAAGAAAACTGTCGCTGATTTGGAGACCATGGAGGTCAAAGATGATGAAGAGGATTTAGGGTTGATATTGTTATGTTCGTTTTCACCTTCATATCTTAATTTTAGAGATACTATTCTCTATAGTCGAGATATTCTCGCTAGTGACGAGGTATATGATGCATTTTATTCTAAAGAGAAGATGAAGCATCTAATGGTCGGTTATGTAGGCTGATGATCTTGTTGTTCATGAGATGAAAATAGATGGTAATAGAAGGGATAGAGTTAATGATATGTTTGTATTGTAACAATAATGGGCACATGAAGAGAGATTTCTATGAGTGATGAAATATGTTTGCTACTACATATCAGAAGAAATAACTAGAAAATTTCAGTAATGTCAATTTTGTAGAAGACGATAGTGATGAAAATCTTTTGACGATTACTAAAGGTGACTCTAAATCTGACTGGGATTGAATTCTTGATTCAGTTTACACTTTTCATATGTGTTCAAATTGGGATTGATTTTCTTCATATGAAATAATTATAAGAAGTTTCATGATGATGAAAAATAATGAGCATTATAAAATAGTTGGAATTGGTAGTGTCGAAATTAAGATATTTGATAGGGCGGTTAGACACTTGGGCCAGGTTCAACATGTTCTAGGCATAAACAAGATTGTAATCTATTTGAGTACTCTTGATTCAAAAGAGTACAAATATATCGATGGAGGTAGAGTTCTAAAATTTAGCATGGGTGCCCAGGTTGTATTAAATGATGAAAAAAGTCCCAATTATATGTGTTAGAAGATTTGACGGTCACCATGAATACGACTGCAGCTTATAGTTCAGTAAGCAATAACTTGGGTAGAGTTGGTTGTATCGTGTTGTTCGTGGTGAATGGAGTAAAGAAACTGAAAAGCTTCCTAGTAGCTCAGGTAGAGTTAATTGTGATCTTATTGATCATGTTGCTCGTGTTGATTCGAACAGGTTTGACAACTCAGGTGGAGTTGTAAGTGCTCGTAGAGATTCGAGTAGGATTGGTGACTTGATTGGAGTTGGTAATGAACATGATTCAAGTATGTTTAGCACGCAAGGTAATTCTGCTACTAAGCAGGGTTTGGAATTGGTTCACAGTTGTTGAGTATGCCTAGAGGGGTATGGTAGAAGAGATGGAGTAATTTGGTAGATTGTTTTGTTTGGAAAAATTTGTTGGAGTTGAAGAGTTAAATTTTATTCTTTGCAATGAAATTCGTGTCAAGTCAGAATTTGTTAGAATTGGGTTGTGACCCGAATTCTTGTTGAATATTTGATTAGAATACTATTTGATGAGTATTGAGAGTTGGTAATAGACTTAAGATATCTTAAAGGAATCCAATGTGAATTTGACTCATATTTCATCCCAAATTCTCTATTATTAATTTTACCTATTGCATTGGAACTTCATCTTAAATTAAACTCTTCATATATTAATTATCCTAATATATTAGGGATTCTTTGGATATAAATATGTGGTGTGCAACACATATAGGAATTGATTAATTGTCCAATTAGTTATTGGTCCAAATGGATCATTTATAACTCTTTACTATTGACTATGATAAATTTTCCATATTTGTTTGTAATTTTCTTGAATTTGAATTTCCACGTAAATCTTGTTTTCTTTATGATCCATTATTTTTATATTGTTCATATTATTCCCGTCTTTAATTATTTGGCCCGGTTCTCAATAAGTGGTATCAGAGTAATTCTGATATCATTGTTTGTTTCCTAACATAAATAATTTTCACCAACATTATGTACATCATTTTATTCATTTAAAGCAATTTCTTCATGAGCAGTGGCGGATTTACCATGGCGGCAGTGGAATTCACTACCTCCACAATCAATTTCAATTATGTTATTTTGCCCTACGTTTTTTAAAGATTTCTCAAAAAAAAGTCCTCATAATTTTTAAAATTTGTCCCTCTTCTAACTCCGCCCCTGTTCATGAACATTGTCTTCTCCTTCCATTTTATCATGTATACTTTCAATTTCATCAACAGTATACATATCATCACCTTCTAATGTCTCATTAAAAATATGAACAATAAACCATGCTTTCTGATCTATTTCAATTTGATGACTTTTCTCAACCTTTGATTCTAATTCTCTCATCCACTCTCCAAAAGCTCACCAGTCTCAGGATTAACAAGTGTAGAAGGTAATTTCAAAACTTTTACTGCAAGCAAAATACAAATTAACAATCATTTTTTCACCAAGTAACTTTACTAGATTCATAAAATTTGGATAAGTTGCTAATCAAAAAGACGCCTCACTCAATCTCATTTTTCCAATTCTATAAAGTTACCTCATTTGCTCAACATATTCAACATTTTCATAGCATTGTGCAATAGAAATCGATTAAAAAAATTTGGGTCCATGTAGTCTAGAGAGATGATCTTATCATGTTTGTACACATAATTTTACATCTTGGAAAATAAAAAGCCTCCATGTTGTAGCCGTATGATGAAATGCGTGGAATTATTGCCAGAAAAAAAAAGGGAAAAAAACTATAATCAAATTAAGTAAAACCCATCATAATCATAAGTACAAAGTCATTCTAAAATCTAATTTGAATGTAAGACATCATAAGAAATTTTCTTAATCCTAGCACATTCAATAGATATAAATAGGAAGAAAATTTTTTATTACAAAATATAGATAAAAGAAATAATGGAAAGCATCCAAATTTATGCAGAGCTCACAAAGATTCAACATTTTTAAACAAGTATTCTCAAGGAACTTAGAGTCTGTTCTCTTTACCGTTTTCAAGTCTTTTTTGTTTTAGATTTTCTAAAATAACGAAAACGCGTTATCTTTCCTATTTTCAAAAATACATTTTTAAAATAAACAAAAAATTTGTACTGAAAACAAAAAAGTCATTTTTTACGTTTTGGCCGTTTTCAGTACAAAACACAAAAAAAATGGAAAACACGAAAAATGCCCAAAACGGTCTATTCCTTCTCTCTTCTCAACACCGGCTTCTCTCTTCTTAACTCCGGCGACGAAGGAGATGCGCCAGTGTCGGCACGGACGCGGGCATGGGGAGGCGACATTACTATGAATGCAGCGTTGCGACCCATTCATCACGACCCATTTGTCGCGATGCTGTTGTGGTTTTGATTTTTTTGATCTGGCGGCGACCCATTGAAGAGGCAATGTCGCGACGCTGCTGTTGTTTTTTTGGTTTTTTCGATCTGCACTTTTGGGGGTTATTTGGTTATTTCAATCTGGCGGTCATGGTGATGTGGTGCTGTGGTGTAAATTGTGTTGCAGGTGCGATGTGGCGGTTTTTTGGGGGTTTTTTGGTTTTTTCGATCTGGCGACGACGGAGGTTTTTGTTGAAGGTACTGATGAGGTGTTGATGGTAGTGGTGGCGATCGATAATGGTGATGTGGTACAGTGGTGTAACTTGTGTTGTTAGTGCAATGTGGTGATGGCGGTGTTACAAACATGGTGGTTGTGATGACGGTGCGGTGGCGGTGGTGACTGGAGGTGGCGGCAATGGCATGCAATGGATTGGTTGTGTTGATTGGCAATGGCGGTGGTGGTTGTGTTGGCGGTGGTGACTGGTTGTTTTGATTTTGGTGGTAGCGATGGCAGCGGTGGTTGTGTTGATTTTGGTTGGTAGTGGTGATTCTAGTGGCAGCGGCTTTGTGGTGGTGTTGTGGTGGTTTTTTGTAGAAAATATTATAAAAAAATATTTTCAAAATTTTCAAGTAAACACGTTTTACATTTTTATGTTTTAAGAAACATTTTTTCAGAATGACAAAAAAAACGTATTTTCAACAATTTCAAAACATACGCTTAAAACACAAAACTCAAAATGAATTCAAAACTGAAACACGAAGAAAACAAACCCTTAATAAACTAGAACTAATTTAAAAAAAAAAAAAACTCGCCATACTCAGGTTTAGATCTAAGATGACAAATAATTTCTGTTGGATTTTCATAGTTCGTGGGTTTCTTGTTAATCAATTGGGAAAGATGATGGTTTGCTGTATTTTTTTTTTCACATTCTAGAATGGGATATGTAAAGGTATAACTATGGGAGAATTTTATAATTGTCCTTGGTCAAACTTATAATTTAACCTATCCATGAAAAGTCTATTTTACCCTTAATGAAATGAGTTATTTTATTTTACATCTTAAATCCTTATTTCTATAATAGTTTTTAAATTAGTATTGTCTTCTATTTTGAATTTTGTTATATAGTTACATCCTATGATCTAACGGATTAGAATAATCTTTTACATATTGTTCAAGTTTTTCATTGAATTTATTAGATTCTTCAGATCATATGTCGGTATTTTCTGATTTATGAATAATATCTTTTATTTTCTCTAACATTCTATCTAATAAATTATCTAATCCTTTAATAGTATATCCTGACATTGATGTAAACATGGTAATAATACCAAAACATATAAACATGATTTGAGATATAATTCTTTTAAACAAAATATAATCATAATAATCCATGCGATTCTTTTAAGATCTTAAAAAAATTCGTTCTAATTTTAGCAAACACTAGTGGTTTTACCCTAACTTTGATCTAGTTTCTTATTCTAAAAAATGAGTGACCTTCTGAGCTCTAAATCTGCAATCAACTCCCTTCAATGGCCTTTTGCCTTTACGGGATAACTGCAATTTCAGCTTCCTGCTCTTCACTGTATCACTTCTAAGGATAATTTTCTAAACTTTAGTTAAAGAAAAACTTTGTTTGATGCTAAAATAAGAAAGAAATCTTTCTTTCAGATCTCTCCAGAA
>CAIGRB010104270.1:28710-62751 GCA_903798255.1 Fraxinus quadrangulata | reverse complement strand
TAGTTTTGCATTTGGGAATTCTTATCTTACATCCTACATAGTTTTGCATTTGGGAATTCTTATCTTACATCCTACATCAAGGATAGCATACAATTGCCTATACATGATTCTGAGTTGAGACTATTGAGAATTTACTTAATATGACATTTAAACAATATTTCAATTTTCACCAAAAATCTTCTTTGTATTTAGAAAGAAACCGTGATAGGAATTATATATTGTTGAATTCTGCAAACTCCGTTGCTTATTTTGAACATGAACAATCACAATTTTCAATTCACAACTGTCCAATTCTCCAGCCTCCAATAAAAATTCACACAGAGAATGAGAATGAGAGAATTAATGTTTCTCTTTTTTCGTAAATTATGTTATTTCTCAAACCCTAATAGTTTATTAATTAGAAGTCCAAGTGGATTTTGCTCGACACTTAAAGGTCTATTAATTAATTAATTTGATTAATAAATTTGGCCCATTAATAAGTAACTTAATTAATTAATTGTCCAACACTTGTCAATTAACTAATTCATATATTTCGTTTTTCTAATTTTTCTTTTGTGTGCAACCCATCAAGTTCCAGATCACGATATTTAACGATGTGAATTATTATTTTGATCTAATCAAAATAAGATAAATTTAAAAAAAAAACTCTTTTAATTTATCGTTAATTCACCTAAATTAATTAATTCACATTCGTCCTTCCAAATTGACATCGAGTAATATGTCAAGACAATACATGTGATGAAAAATATCAACTAGAATGACAATCTAAGCATATTCGTTTACCGTAAAACTATAATCTATTTGTGAATACGATCTGATCAATTACGATATATAAAAGTGTGTCAATCTCGATTATCGATCATATCGTTCATTCAACTCTTAATTTGATATAAGTATTTTCGATTTATAAACACATCTTAGCCAATGATTCAGTTATTAACTTAACTAGATAAAATGTAGATCATAATCCCTTACTATCTAAGAGTGACGAATCCTCTTTTGATCATTCACAATGTTCATATGATTATTGACATAGCCCTAGTCATTTTTCGTGGGGTCCTATTCTTTTTCTCAACAACACCATTTTGTTCAAGGGTTTTAGAAGCAGAAAATTTATGAAAAATACCATATTTTTCATAGAAGTTGGAAAAGCTAGTATTCTCAACTTTTACCATGTTGACTCTTAATTCTTACAATTTTAGTCTCCTCTAGATGTTTTTCAATGGTCAATTTTTTGATATAAGATGATAAATCTTATAAAGACATCCAATTTCTCCCTTACGAAGTCTACTTAAGTGAATCTAGAGAATCGTCAACAACTATATAGATATACCTCTTACCACCAATACTTTCAATTTGAATTGGCCCCATCAAATTCATAGAAGCAATTCAAGATAGTGAGTGGTAGTAAGATTCTGAACTTGTTTGTGAAAAGTTCTTGTTTGTTTACCTTTCGATATGAGCCACACACACATTTTCGTTTTTCTATGAGCTTAGAAACTCCTCTTACCACATCAAGTTTAGTAAATTTGACAAGATCTCTATAGTTTAGGTGTCCCAATTGATTGTGCCTCATATCTATGAAGTCAGCTTTTGATACATGGCATGAAACTTCAAATATAAGCAAATAACACTTATCACTCAACCTCGCACCATGCAAACATAACTACCTTCATTTTCAATTACCTTACATGTGTTTTTAGTAAACATTACCTTGAGTTCATCATCATATATTTGACCTACATAATACCAACCATTATCAGGATGCCAACAATTGGGTACAATGGATCTATAAGCTATATTAACAACATAGCAATTTTGATCACTTTTTCTTACGCAAACATGCCTTATTCAATTTTTTCTAGTTAGAATATATAGGGATTTCCCTAGTAATCCAACATGTGGTTCAGTCATTAGGATTTTGACTTAACGTGTCAGTTAGCAAGTTAACTCTCTTTAGGTGATGTTGATTTATGTGTGATAAATAGTGACGTGAATCATGCCCATGCTTACCACAAAACCTACATCTGACTGTGTGCTGTGATTTACCTGTTTGATTTTGAGAGTGCAGATTTACCTGATGGAATGTTTTGAATCAAAATTTCAAAGGTAGTCAGAACCTGCAGTGGAGAGTCAACCATAGATATTGTCCCGTTGTCTCGTACTTTTGTAGCAGCTTTAAACATTTGACCTGGCAGCTTCTTATATCCAACAGCTTTAACAAACTTCAACTGGGTGAATTCTTTCTCTTTTCCTTTCCCTTCATACCTTAAGCTTTCTTTGACGTTTGAGATTTATCCATGATTAAGAACTTCACTTAGGCTAACGAAATTGATGGTCAACTGTCTAACCCTCTCTTTAGTGTGGTTCAATTCAATTAGAAGCTTCAAGATTTGATTTTCATTTTTATTCAGCACTTTGGATACGACCTTTTTTATTTTTTATTTTTTATTTTTTTTTATTTTTTTTGCACAACAGTCATCTCTTCTTCAATTAACTCCATCATTGCAAGGAGTGTAACATTTTTTTCTTGTTCAGCTTCCAGGTTTCTTTTCAGTATTTTACATTCTGAACATAGGTTGCTTCCTCCAGCTCTATCACTACTCAGTGAGTTTGTAGCTGCAAGTGATAAGGGCGATTTTATACATCTAATTCTGTTCACAAACATGGACAATTGAAGTTTAATGTGTTGAATATAGTTTAATTCGAGGTAATTTGTGTTTGCAGGATGATAATGATGATTTCGATAGAAATTGGAAGAAAAATAGAGAAAAAAGACCAAGATTGAAGAAGGAATGAAGATAAAGGATGAAAAAGAAATAAAAAAAAAAGGAAATTGAAGATTATAATTGGGCGCTCGCCCAGTTATACGGGTTGGGCGCTCTCCCAACCCTCACCCCGTTCAACAGAGGCCAAAATATTGGCCTGGGCGCTCGCCCAGGCTTAATCCAGAAAAAAAATTCTGGTTTCCTAATTTAACTCCAACTTTTATGGAAACTAACTCGGGGACGTTCTATATAACCCTAAACTCGTCCAAAGAGTAGGTAACACATTCTTAGGGAGGAAAACACCATTCAAGAGCGTAGAAGACGGCTAGAACAAGGGATTGCATTGAAGATTCAAGATTTTCAACCCAAATTCTAGTTTTTTTGGTGATGTCTTCTCTTTATTATTTTTGTTGTTGTTTTATTCTATCCATGTTAGGCTAAACTCTTTATGTACTAGGTGAACGATGAACCTCGTATTATGATCTTTTAATTTCTATTTTGCAATTTGATATTTGAACACGTTTGATGAATGTTGAATGATGTATATACAATTTCTTGCATCCACAATTATAGTGCACGATAATTGTGTGAGTTTGGGTGATCTATGTTATGCATTCGAAAGAAGGAATATAGATTCTACAAGGTATAAATCATCGTAGGGTCCGATAGGGGATAGAAATATACCGCTATGCTTTACGTGAATCTCTAAGTGTTTATAGAACGTCACGCATTCTTGTATATTACATTTGTCATAGAAATATAGTCAAATGGTATGCTAGAATAGGTTCAATTCTACTCGAAAGAGATTGTTGGATAAGTTAGAAACATTGATTCTTCAACTAATTCTTCGTGTTATCAAATTGTGAAATAGGGGTTAAAAGTGAATTTTGCTTGGTGATTCGGGATCCTAGTGCACTTTTCATATATTAAATTTACACAAATCTTTTGCATTAAAACGATATTTTTGTCTTGATTCGTAATTTTAGTTTAATTTGCATGTTAGTCTTAGTTTAATCGTAGACTTTGAAAAACACATATCAATTTTAATAGATTCGGTTAAGGTCGCGATAATAAAAATCAAGTTAAATCAATCCTCGTGGGAACGATACTCGAAATTTTACAATTTCCACTTTATTACTTGTCAACGAACCGTGCACTTGCGGTGATTAAATTCGAAACATATTTTCGTGAACAAGTTTTTGGCGCCGTTGCCGGGGATTGAGTATTAATTTGATTTTTGTTATTTGGACACTAATTCGAACTTTTATTTTATTTTATTTCATTATTTATTGCTTTTATTTTTTTTGCTAACCCCGTACTATTAATCTATCTCGTATTTGCACTCTCTCCTTATACTTTTTCAGATAATTGCATGATTCTGACTTGGTAATGTAATGAAACATTTGACTTGGTAATGTAATGAAACATTTGCAATGGATAATCTCTACATGGATTATGAAAATATGCTTGGAGGATATCCAAGTTGTGATAATTGCTACACGATGCATTGTACTGGACAATGTTTGTCCTCGTATTCTTGTTTCTACACACCAAAACTTATGCAGTTTAGAGAATATTTAAGGTGTCGAAAACGAGCAATTGACACAAATCATGAAGGGTACATGCTCGTGGGAGATTTTATACCTTACAATTGGAATGAAGACATCAAACTTGTAGGAGATGGTCCTCCTTTTTTAGAAGAAAAGGTAATTGCAAAGTATTTCGAAAAACTGGTCAAGTTGGATGAAAGCGAGATGCTTTTGGGAGATTGCATGTACTTGAAAGAATTTCAACATTGGGGGTATAATCCACTTCAAGGGTTCGCCAGGACCGATTTCTCATTGTTCGTGGATTTAGATTGGGGACATATCGCAACACCCGATGAGAGCTCAACAATTAAAGAAGAGCAAAAAACGAGTGAAAAGTTAATCACAACGGAGCTAAATGAGGATTTGGTGATCAATAAGGGGGAAATCCATTCACATTTTTCTCACTTTATTGATTGTCCAAAAATTGATTTTGTGATTAAACCTGACGAGGAGATACAAATCTACATAGTTGAAGTTGAGTCGGATGAAATAGACAAGTCATATTATGTTGAAAATGGCAAGGAAGAGGTGTGGATATCAAATGAAAAGTGGATCAAAGCCAAAAGAAGAAAAATGGACAAGGCATCAAAAGCCTTCTTTAGGTGCCCGTGATCAGTTGCATATAGTCGAGTTATAGACTATAAACAAGCGCTGGTTGGGAGGCAACCCAACAATTCTTCTCTTCTTATTTATTTTGCCATGTACATTAAATTAGGTATTTTCCGTACTTTTGATTATTTTTAATAATATTGAGTTAGTCATCGTCTCTACAGGTAAATAAAAAAGCTTATGCATGGTCAACACTTCTTTTTCCTCCACCATCTTCACCTTCGCATCTTCATTGATCACGGGAGTATTCATCACCCTTTATTCTTTATCTTCTATGAATTTGTCTTTAATTTTAGGTGCTTTTAAGTTTGCATTTTATTATTCTTTAAACATTGAGGACAATGTTCTGTATACATTCGGGGGTGGTAATATGTCAATATGTCATTCAACATATTTCTGCAGTTTATTGTGTGTTTGTTAAAAAAAAAAAAAAAACAGTTTCCAATCTTTGCTAAGTCATTCCTGGTTTTACTTTTGCATTAGTTTGAGTCTTTGTGTGCTTGTGTGGGTTTGACAATTCTGCCGATCGTGATGTTTAATATTGGGCTGTGTATGGACCGTGAATGGTGAAAACTGTGCCTCATTAGATTCATCAATACATGTTTATGTGAAACTTGATTTACTTTGCGCACGACACTCATGTCTGCATATTGGGCTAACGAGTTGACTCTTTTCTTAGGAATATGAGAACTTAGAAAATCCTGAAAAACCTTTCTTGTGCTAAACCATGACCAATTTTTAGAATAGTTTGGAGGTAATTGAATTATTGCAAGGAAACACTGAGATGAGTAGGGGTTCCATGCATGATGTTATGTGTGGATTGTCTAAAACCAATGAGATGAAAACGAAGTGAAAGTTTCAAGTTAGGGTGTAGTGTTAGAAACTGGGTGTCTAAAAGAAAAGAGGCATTGCACTAATCATTGAAAAAACAAAGACATCTGTTCGAGCCTGTATAACCCGAGTGATTAAGCCTGCAAGGGTTTAAAACCTGGTGCCCTATGGTCATCTGACTTGGGAGTCATCGGCCTAAAACTCGCTACAGGGGTTATATAGAAAGCAAATGAAAGATGTTACAAAAAAAAAAAAAATAATAAAAAAATAAAAAAAACAAATGGTATCTATCTAATGATGAATTACATACGTACTCTTATGTATGAAATGCATTGTTAAGTCTCGGACACTTGGTTGATAAAACTATATCTCTAATGTGAGGCAACTAGCTCAGTTTAATCTCAAGGGTTGAAGCCAATAAAAAATAGGAGAACCTCTGCTTATTAAAGTGTGAAATTGTGATAGTATGATTCATCTGAACTAAGAGAGAGAAAGGAATAGATGTACATAAGTTCAACCCTAGAACACACCCCAAGATACTTGAGTGAAAAGAATAAGTTTGGGGGGGGTGTTTATCTTTCGAGTGATGAGAGTGAAAAAAATTGACTACATTGGGTCGGATATGAGTAAACCATGATCCTAATATGTTGATATGAGTTTTCACACACACATATCGAGTTTTGCATATAACATGTGGAGATTGATGTAATTTTGTACGGCTGTAGTTGTTCATGTGTTTCTTACTAAGTTCCGATCCTGAGATACGGCAAATTGTTAAACCATGTTGCTTAGAATTAAGTTATGACTTTGTTTGAGGACAAACAATGATTCAAGTTTGGGGGAGTTGATAAGGGCCTTTTACACGTTTATTTCGATTTACAAACATGAATAATTGAAGTTTAATATGTTGAATATAGCTTAATTCGATGTAATTTGTGTTTGTAGGATCACATTGATGGATAGAACGAAAAGTATGTGAAAACAAGCGAAAATAGACCAAAATGGAAGAGAATGAAAGTTTGAGGACCCAATTGCAAATACTGAAAAATTATGTCGATCCCACGATGAAGATTTGAGAGTGTTGGGCATCAATTGGATGAGGAAAGAAGGCAAAGGGATGAAATAGAGTCGAAGTACTATCACAAATCAACTTCCATCCAAAAAAAGAGATGCTTTGAATTTTCAGTCTTAGTTTGAGATCCATTTTTGACATAGAAGACGTTCGAATTTGAAGATTTATATTTCTGGAAGATTTGTAGCCCTTGAAGTAAGCTTTCCAACGCATTTTGAATCAGCTCAATCGGATATCGGGAGAGAAAGATACAATCAAATTACTGAAAGGAAATTCGTGAATTTTCTTATAACTGGGCGCTCGCCCAGTTATACGGGTTGGGCGCGCGCCCAACCCTCAAACCGTTCAACAGAGACCAAAATATTGGCCTAGGCGCTCGCCCCAGTTTGTACTGGGCGCTCGCCCAGGCTTAATCCGGGAAAAAATTCTGGTTTCCTAATTTAACTCCAACTCTTATGGAAACTAACTCGGGGACGTTCTATATAACCCTAAACTCGTCCAAAAAGTAGGTTACACATTCTTAGGGAGGAAAACACCATTCAAGAGCGTAGAAGACGGCTAGAACAAGGGATTGCATTGAAGATTCAAGATTTTCAACCTAAATTCTAGTTTTTTGGTGATGTCTTCTCTTTATTATTTTTGTTGTTATTTTATTTTATCCATGTTAGGCTAAACTCTTTATGTACTAGGTGAACGATGAACCTCGTATTATGATCTTTTAATTTCTATTTTGCAATTTGATATTTGAACACGTTTGATGAATGTTGAATGATTTATATACACTTTCTTGCATCCATAATTATAGTGCACGATAATTGTGTGAGTTTGGGTGATCTATGTTATGCATTCGAAAGAAGGAATATAGATTCTACAAGGTATAAATCATCGTAGGGTCCGATAGGGGATAGAAATATACCGCTATGCTTTACGTGAATCTCTAAGTGTTTATAGAACGTCACGCATTCTTGTATATTACATTTGTCATAGAAATATAGTCAAATGGTATGCTAGAATAGGTTCAATTCTACTCGAAAGAGATTGTTGGATAAGTTAGAAACATTGATTCTTCAACTAATTCTTCGTGTTATCAAATTGTGAAATAGGGGTTAAAAGTGAATTTTGCTTGGTGATTCGGGATCCTAGTGCACTTTTCATATATTAAATTTACACAAATATTTTTGTCTTGATTCGTAATTTTAGTTTAAATTGCATGTTAGTCTTAGTTTAATCGTAGACTTTGAAAAACACATATCAATTTTAATAGATTCGGTTAAGGTCGCGATAATAAAAATCAAGTTAAATCAATCCTCGTGGGAACGATACTCGAAATTTTACAATTTCCACTTTATTACTTGTCAACGAACCGTGCACTTGCGGTGATTAAATTCGAAACATAATTTCGTGAACAGCAAGCAACAACTACAGTGAGTTAGTATCAGACTGAAGATTAACGATGAATTAGGTTACCTGGTTATCATCCATTCTTTCTTCCTCATCTGAGTTTGACTCCTTGTCACCATCTTCACATATTCAGCTACACTATGTCAAAATCCTTCGCATTCATGACATTGAATACAATTTTAAGTTCTCTCGACAGATGAAGTTGGATTTATTCATGAGTTGTTGAAGAACTTTTACTTTAGTTGTGGTTGAGATTGAGGTCTTGAACTTTTTCTTTTCTAATTTCTCTTTAGGATTTTTCAAACTGTTTGGTGAGCATGACCATATGTTCATCACCCTCACTTTCTTCATCTTCTTCTTTCTCCTCAACATCTTTAGCTTTGAAGGCAATTTCAAGTCCTTTTCCTGCTTCCACTTATAGAGAGTAATTCATATGTCATCAAGGAGCCAACCAACTCTTCCACCTATATGCTCTTGATGTTTTTACTCTCCTCTATGGCAGTCGCTTTTGAATAGAATCTATCGGGTAACGATCTGAGAAATTTTTTCACTACTTTGCTTTCTAAATACTTCTTTCCCAAAGTGTATACCAAGTTGGTAATATAGTTCGGCTTGGTATAGAAATCCTTGAAATTTTCGTCATCTTTCATAGTCAATTGTTTAAATTCAAGAGTATGCATCTGGAGTTTTGAAGACTTCACAATGGACATTCATTTATGTGCTATTTGTAGTATGTCTTCTGCTTTCCTGGCTACCTTGCATGTAGAAATTAAGTGAAATTGATTAGAATCCAAAGAAGAGAAAATTGCATTCATTGATTTAGAATTCCGACTAGCATTGCTAAAATTTGTAGCATTCCACTCTTCAGCCTCTTTCTCTCATTCTTTGTCATTTTCAGTCATAGTGGGGTTTTTTTATATCCATACATTATAGAGTGCCAAGCCTTTTCATCCAGACATTGGACATAGACCTACATCGTAATCTTTTCAATAGAAATAGTTTGTCTCGTCTAAGACATGAGGTCTAAAAGGTGCTTCGTTCATTACTAGGTTTTATTCATAAAATTAACAAATAATAATCAAAAGGAATCTAAGAACAACTCCCTCGTTTTCTTCTTCTTTTGACTTGTTGTAGGAGTGGAATTAAACCCCTCAATTTTGACCATCGCGACTTCACTGTTGTATCAAATCGCAACCACCTCTTGAATTAATAATCACAATTCTTAACTCACACCATGTAGCTGATCTTTGAATTTGATTGAACGTTCACGCTCTGGTTTGTTTTCTTTAAATACGGTTGAAGAACAACGTTTTGCTTTGAATATAATCAGTGAAGCATCATCCCGTGTGAACTCGTCGCAAAATTGTAGAACTCCTTTCTACTAGTTCATGGGTTGAGTGTAAGTTCTTCAAAGCAATTAATTCATCCCTTGATTTCTGCTTTACTTATGTAAAGTGATTTACAAGACACGAATCAAACTTACCTAAAAATCAACATTTAAACACGGTAAGTATATAATCATATCACAGAAGATTGATTTGATAAATAAATAAACTTAAGGAAAGTTCAATATTTAACTTTAATTATTTAATCTATCAAATGATATTTAGGATGGTATGTAAATAATTCTGTGTTAGCTGTAATATGAAAACTGAAAATTGTGTCATGTTTTGGGTGTTGAAACCTAAAAATTCACAGCCACATAATCCTGTTAAATCACGTACCATCTTGTCAATTAGGACTAACTGCCTGCTTTGACTGCATCCTTTTTTCACTATTTTGAAAGTTGTCCTTGACATTTAAAAATCATTCTATATTAAATAAGCTAATAAAATTAATATGTAAAAATTAGTTAGATAGTAAGTAGCTGTTATTTGCATTGAACCAAGGAAAATAGTATTATTGCTCACATAAGTCAACATATTGGAGAGGCAGCAAGGCAACAATTTCATAGAACAAAATTTCAATTCTCTGCTGCTGTACAATTTTACTATTACAAATAATCTTTGTAAAGCTACTACCATATAGAGACTCTATATGCAAATCCAGATGTCTTTCTTAATCGCCTTTCTCTATATTTTCTAATGGCCTGCATGGGAATTTTTTACACCGATTTTTGGTGGCACCGTTTCAGAGGTTGAGAAAATTAGTCACGTTATATTTTTTGAGGAAAAATCTCCAAAAAGAATTATAGTGTAATTTGGTTCATATTCCTGACCCGTCAATTGATGATTTTTGACTGGTTTCTAAATTTCCTTCCAATGTTACTCTCTCTAAAACAATTATTTTTCAAGATATAAATTCAATTATGAGTAAAAAAACTTATACATAAAAAATAAATAACTAAGAAAAATCAAATATAAGACGAAACTTCACTTTTATGTAGAAAATTGTTTATAAGGTAAAACAAATACTACTAATGAGACAAAAATTCGTATAAAAAATTGCAGGTAAAAAAAATCACGTGTAAAAATACAATTTATAAGTGCAAATTTATTTTATAAGTACAAAATCCACTTATGTAAAAAATTACTTATTAATTTAAAATTTAATTATAAAAAAATATTTCACGTTTTAAGTTAAAATTAAATTATACATAAAAAATTGCTTATAAATAAAAAAATCACTTATGAGTAAAAAATGCAAATAAGAAATTAAAATTTTCACTAAGTAAAAAAAGTAGATGTCACTTAGTATTTAGCAGAAAGTGCTTAGATGAAACATATATTCATTTTTCTTTTCATCTTATAATACAATAAAAAATGATTGTCATGCAAGAGCTTATTTAATGAACAAAAATTAGTTCGAAGGTTAGTCCATACAAATAAAAAATGATTAGGTAGATTATGTATAGCCATATTGTGGTAAAGAGTAACATTAACATTTACTCCATATTGCATGCACATACCTACCTTTTTTATACATGGACATACGTATTTTTCTTTTAAGGGAAGTTTCAAAACGGCTAAATAATAAACTTCAAAGTATGAGTTGAACTGTTTTAAACCCGTTATTAAAAATCACAAAATCCTTTATAATAAATTTGTTAATAAACTCTCGAGTGTGTACCCAACCACCTACACTAAAAGTAGACTTCAATACTACAGTATTAATAGGATGTGTTACTTGATAAGTGTACTATATACACTTATCCCAGTCATTAAACTAAAGCAATTATTGTTATTGATGAATTGAGGCTTAATTTTGTAGATATTTCGTTTGCCAGGTACAACTCGAATAAATATTGAATTAGACAAAAGGAGCGAAGAATTGGCCAAAATGAACTTAATCTAGCGTTTGGGGACTAAATTTCAAAGTTCAAAAATAGTTGATTCGAACCTAATATAGATGATTGGAGAAAGGTTGGACTCGTTTAGATGGAATTGGAAGATGGAGGATCAAGAAGATACTAAGAAGGGACTGGAAGAAATGAAGAACAAACTTTATGGACCAAATTGCAAAAAAAGGAAATCATTAATGTCAAAGCATACGTACCTCCAGTCTCATTCTCGCGAAGACTGCAAAAAGACAAGCTTGATAAATAGTTTGCGCAGTTTTTTGAGATGTTCGAAAATTTTCACATCGATATACCGCTTGTAGAAACCTTAGCCCAGATGCCTAACTATGCTAAGTTTTTGAAAGACATACCATCAAACAAAAGAAAGCTAGAGAATAATGAAACGCTAATGCTGAAGAATGCAACACAGTACTTCAACTTAAGTTATCACCAAAATTAAAAGATCAGGGGAGTTTTACTATTCTTTGCAATATTGGTAACAAAGACATTAAAAAAAAAAAAAGCGTTATGTGATTTAGGAGCAAGTATTAATTTAATACATTTGTCTCTTTTTAGGGAATTATGTTTGAGGGAAGCAAAAGCTACTACAGTTACATTGCAGCTAGCGACAGGTCAATCAAATATCCAAGAGGAATTGATGAATACATTTTGGTGAATGGTGAATAATTGACCATCAACGTCTTCAATTCACTCAAATTTGATGATGAACCAGAGTCTTTTTGCGAGATTGATATAATGGACATAATAGTGGTAGATACATTCAGACTCAATTATCCTCAAGATCCGCTTGAGGCTTGCTATTGACACTAAGATTATACATGAATCGACATTTCCACGTAGTTTCATTCATCAGAATTCATGAATTGCCTAAAAATTTAGGGGGGCGCAATTTTCAAACTACGTCCCCCTACGTCCTTTACTTGTCGCCCCCTGTTTTTCTTATCAATTGAAGTTTACATTGCTTCTTTAGGATTGGTATACCATATACAAGTGATTAATGTTAGTTTTTATACTGTTTGATAAGTGTGTCTCCAAAAAGAAAGAATAATGCATCCATATCAAAGGATAAAGAAAAGGTCACGAGATCTTCCAACACAACTCGCACATGATTTGATAAAGGAGGTATGCGGCAATTTCAAACCCTTGAGCACAAAGCTAGATTTGACAATGTGGTCTCAAGATGGAAAGTATGGCCAGAAAGACAAGTTGCGGTAGAAGACTTTGTGGGGTTTGAGATGACCTAGTTAATTCATTTAGCAGGATGGGAAAAAGTATCATGTGAGCTTCAGAAGGTTTACCTACCTTGGTGTAAGAGTTATGCCAACTTTAATGCAGATTTACTTCAAGGACTGAACATATGCACCAGTCATAGGTTCGAGATAAATGGATAATGTTCTCACCAGAAGTAACTAATTTTTACTACAGACTGACAAGGGACAATATTGTGCTGGTACCAATAAATTCAGATATATCACTCCTATAAAATGAATTTGAATACCGATATCTAACAGACTATAAAATGAATTTGAATACCGACATCTAACAGACTCCCTTATGATATTGTATAAATTCATCAATCACAATATTGATCCCATCTCACACCGTACTACCATTAGTCATCCCAAGGCCATTCTACTGTATTATTTTGCAGGAGGCGTTAAAATTGATTTGGGGTCTGTGATTTACAATCTCATATATTTCGTGGCAATAGAATCAGACCCCAGACATACATTGATATTTCATAGTCTCATTATTAGCATATGTCGCGAGTCGAGTATCAGACACCTACCAGGGAAGTTACCTGCGAGAAATTCAATCCCAATTAATGCTTCGTTAACTGCCAAGACATGGCAGTCCATCAGACAACAGAGATAAGGACGTAGGTAGCAGTAGGACTAAGATGACGAAGAGGCAGATGATTACATTCCACCTCCTGCACAGCTGAGCCAACACCTGATTTGTAAGTTATAAAGTAGTTATTTGTAGTTCTGACAGAGACCAGTAAGACATTGAAGCATATAGAGCAAATGATGATAGCTTCACAGGCCAGAGAGAAAGCGAGAGATAACGGGGAGCATGCTAGGTTGCAGGGTATAGAATGAGATAGTAGCAAGCTTTCGACTGAGTTATTGACCTTACGTAGAGAGCAAGAGCTCCTGAGGCGATGATTACACAGATGCACAGGACGGGTTGAGGACATGCATATCAAAATTAAGGCCGTTACATTGCAGATTAGATTACATGAATATCATAAATGAGGCCGTGTAAAGCATATTTGAGGACACATACAGACAGGTTGATCAAAGGTGCATTATGATGATAGACATTTACTCTCAGTCCATTCCTCCGCCACATCCACTTCGGACTTGTCTGGATCTGGAACTTTCATGTCATTTTATCCACCACCTACGGACTAATACCAAGGGAGTATCTGATCCCTTATCTGTCCTTAACTTTTTTTTATTGCTTGTACTATTTCTAGAAATTGAGGGAAATTTGTACATCAAGTTTGGGGTGTAAGTTTCATCGAGTCTTTTGTTTTAAAATTTTGCATGCTTGTGTGATATATATATTATAAAATATTATTAGGAAAATATTCTAATCTTCAATTTTATTACCTCTTTTTATGTATTTCTGCATGCTTGCGTGGGTCAAATAATCTGCTAACGATGATGTGTATATATGTTAAGTTAGTTTGTGTTTATTCATGTGGAACTTGATATTTTTGAGCACGAGATTTATGTTTTGCATTGTGAAGAAATTTTTTGATTCATATTGTTGAGTAGATTGAAAATAATGAACCTTAGAACAACCACTATGTTATACATCCTTAAACCAATTTTAAGATAGTTTGGAGGTGATTAAGCTGTTTTAGGGAGACATGAAGACAAGTGTGAATTTCATGTGTGCTAAATTTGTGTGGATTGTCGGAAACCAATAAGATGAAAGTTAGTTTAAAATCTTAAGTTGTGGGTCATTTTTTAAACTTAAGTGTTTAATAAGATGGCATTGCACCAATCATTGCATAAAAAGAAAAAAAATAAAAAAATATTTGGTGTTGTCTCATTGTGAAGCTTCTCTTCGTAACATTTATTATTCGAGTGATTAAGTCCGTAAGAGTATCTCAAAACCTAGTGCCCTATAATCATTTGACTTGGGAATCATTGGCCAAAAGATCGCTACAATAGTCATTTAGAAATCTTAATGGAAATGTGTCCACACAAAAGATAAGAGAAAGCAATGAAAGAAAAATATATAGTTAAAAAAATTTGATACATGCATTGATCAGGCCACAAATGTTTATTTCAGAGAATTAGATTTTTGACAAGAGATTATTAGCTTAGTCGATTCTTAGAGGTCGACATAGTCAAAATAAGGAGAATCTGCGTTTGTTGATGTGTTATGCTGCAATTAGTAAGATGTAACTAAACTATAGAATGTGAGAATTAGTAAATGAATTCAACATTAGATCATACCTTGGGAAAATGGTGAAAATAATGAAGTTTAGGAGTGTGCAACTTACGAGCAAATAAAGGAAATATTTGGCCGTAGAAGGTCAGGAATTGAGTCAATTTATGACTTTGTAATGTTTTACGTGAATCTTCACACACAATAACACACACGTGTCAGTTTTGCATTGAATAGGTATATATTGATTTAGCATTGTGATTTTAAAGTAGTTTATAGTTTCAACTTTGGAAGTCCAATCTTGATGCTAAAGGCAGGTTATCCAACCAAGTTATTTGTGAAAATCATGAGAATTTAAGCTTTATTTTGTTTGAAAAAAAACCATTGTTCAAGTTTGGTGGTGTATGATAATTGTATTATATATGCTTATCTTAGTCGTTAAACTAAAGCAGTTATTGTTATTTTTTATGAATTTGGGCTTAATTTTGTATATATTTTAATAGGTAAAACTCGATGAAAAACAATAGAATTAGACAAAAGAAGCGAAAAGTTGGCCAAAATGGACTTAATCCAAAGTTCGGGGACTAAATCGTAAATTTCAAATTGTTGATTCTGACCTAGTATCGACAATTAGAGAAAGTTTGGAGTCAAATAGATGAAATTGGAACGTCTAGCATCAAGAAGATGTTAAGAAGGGAATGGAAGAAATGAAGAATAAACTTCGGGGACCAAAATGCAACAAAAGGAAAGATTTTATAACGGCTCACCCACACAAGCATTTGGTCGCACGTGTGCGACCATGTCTTGCATTTATCGAGAGTGAAGAGCTTGTGTGGCACGTGCGGGAGGGGGCAAATTATGGGCTTGAACGACCAAACATCATTTTTCAACCTAAACTCTTTCTAAAATCAAATTCAACCAACTATTTAATCTAAGAGGGATGGCTAGAACGAGATATCACGTAATATACCATATTTTTCATAACAAGAAGAGGCTAGCATGGGATTGAAAGGCAATTAACACAAGAAATTGAAAATTCAAAGTTTGAGTTGAAGATTAATGAAGAAGAAATGGATTTTTCACTTTTCAATCACTATTTTCAATTTCACGTGATGTTATTCCAAATATTTTTGTGTAGTTTACATAATAAGATGATAGGATAGTTCTTTTCATGTATTGAATGAAAATGAAACCTTTTTATTGTTATTTTTTTAATTCAAGACAAGTAGTTTAGTAAAATTCTTCTGATTCTTGATTAAACTTGCATGCTTTATTTGAATTTTTGATTACTTAATCACCAATTAAATATATAGTTACTTGTTGTAGAGTTGAAAAACTCAAAATAGGACCGCTTGATTAACATACGTGCAATATTTTTAAGAATAATATTTATCATGTGTGTAATCTTAGAGATAATTGTGAAATTGAATGCATTATATTCATTCAAATTCGGACTAGGAATAGATTCAAATAGTGACTAGAAAGATTTAATTTATCTTGAATAAAAGAATTAATTACAATAGATTTATCGATTGTCAAGGATGCATTACTAAATCACGTGCTATAAGAAAAATAATTGGATATTGATGCTCGTTAGTTCTCCAAAATTTAAATAAGTCTAAACCTATTACATCTACCAATTCTACCATTGTAAGCATGTCATGAGTAAAATATATAGCTAATTCTATCAATATTTCACTTGCACCTACATTCGATGTACTTCAATTATAGAAAGAAGAAGAAGAAGAATCATCATACCTATTAATTTTACTAGTACTAACCATTATTAATAATGCTAACTTGAAAGTATTTATTGAATTTAGAGACGAATGTAACGGAGGAGAGGGTAAGGCAGGTCCAGGCTATAGCCCAACCTATCCCCAACCCATATTACAAACAATAAAAGAAAATTCAACCCAACTGCAAGGTAGAATATAAACGAAATATAGTCCAACCCAACCAAGCCAACTAGAGTCCTAGTTCATCAAATGTCCAATTATCCAAACTTGTTAAAGACTCCTCAAAATTTACATATTTATTTCATTCATATTCACGCTACACAAATAATTTGTTATCAACTTAGGTATTTTATTTCAGGTATATTTGACTAAATTTTACTTGTTTGAGTATTTGACCCTCTTTTTTATGAACATCATGAGCTTAATCTATTATACTAAATCTCTTGCAGTGTAGAGCATCTTTTATGACTTGAGTTAATTGAATTTTTTTAACAAAATTCAGCCCACTCCAACATCTTTTTCTGGCTCCACCCCTGTTACTGATGGTGAATTAGCACTTGGCATTTGTACGAGCAGCCAACATTGGTACCGGATTTTTGGGTATAATTTCATATAAACAATTCTCTGTATTACGATATGCATTTGAAATTTCAAAACACGTAATCACATCATAATATTAATTCAACAATCATGTCGAATTATTGAGCTCGAATTTAACTGTTCATTGGAAAATCTCTTCAGGTCATGATCGTACCTACTAAATAGGTTACGGATTTCATGTCTCGAATATATGTGATAGGTTTTTAGTATTGACAATTCTTTGGACAAAATAATTAATTTGTAACGTGTTGTAAAAGTCAAGGACCTAGGGTGTAATTTGTATAAATTGGGTAATGAGGTCTAGGGTTCGAACATGACAATAAGAGAAACATGGTGCTACATTTTTGCTAGCTTATCGCCTGGACACTACTTGAGCGACGAAAATAGAATGCATGTCGCCCGCCTGTCGTTAAGCTCTCGCTCGAGTGACAATGTGTCGCTCGTCTGGCGCTAGCTTATCGCTTAAGCGACGGTAGATCCAAAAAATCCTAATTTGTATTTTTAAACATATTTTTTCGGCCCATTCAACCCAATCACTATATAAATATCCAAGCCATTGCACAAAAATTGGTGGTTGCTTCATTATGTTTCAATTGAAAAACACTTTCACATCATTAGAGAGATCCAAGAACAAAATTCATTGATTGATTCATCCATATCATTCTTGAGATCTGACAACCAAGTATTGGAAAAACATCAAATTGAAGGATTCAAAACACCTAACTTCTTTAACACTTCGAGCAATGTACTTTCTCAGTTGCAATTTAGAAGTTTCTAGAGGTTGACAGATCTTGAACTACAAGAAGAAGAACAGGAATAGGTGATTACTGGGTACCCACTTGGAATAGACAATTGCAGAAGATTGTGAGTCTTAAATTTACAGTAGATATTGGAAACTACTAGAGATAGATCAGGAGACTTGCAGTTGGCTAGACAGTATCTACGGTAGTAAATCGTGAGTCTGGATGAACAACAAATCTTGGAGATTATAGGAATTACAACAATAGGAACTAGTGGAAGTTGCTAGGCTAGAAACGAATTGTAACTCACATTGTCTATAGTGAAGGTAACGACTTGGTCCCGGAGTTTTTATCCAGTTGATTTTCTCTGTCATCATATCGGTGTTCATTATTTATTGCTTTCTATATTACAAACTATGGTATTCAAATATATAATAATTGAATTGTATGCTTACTCATCTAGAAACTATTAAAAAGTGACTTGTTGCTTTTAATGGATTAATTCTGCACGTAAGGTCATACTTAGTTTGTAAACAGTGTATTTCCAATTAGTATCAGAGTCTTAATTCGTTCCTTGACCCATATTTTCTAGATAAATAGTTCATTATCTGTTCTACCTTATTTTGATGGCAGTAATTATGCCTACTATAAGGTTACGATGTGAGCCTTTTTGAAATCTATGGATGAACGCATATGGCTGGGTGTTGTGAATGGTTGGGTTGCACCTAGTTCTACGAATAATAATGAAATAATTCCCACTCCCATTGCTAATTGGACTAGGATGAACTTAAAAAAGTGTAACTGGAATGGCAAAGCCTTACATGCCCTATTTATGACAGTGTCCTTTGAAGAATTTATGAGAGTGTCTATATGTGAGGTTGTAAAAGAAGTTTGGGATATTCTGCTGATCACACATAAGGGAACTCAGGCTGTTAAAAATACTAAGTTGTAGATGTTGACTACTAGGTTTGAAAAAATTAGAATTAAAGAGGATGAGAATAGAAGGGGGATACCACTAAACAGGTTACTCTTTTATAGAAAAACACTCCTTCTTAAACCCCCCCCCCTCCCTTTCTTCCTCGCTCTGCTTCAACCCTAAAATCACTGCCGCCGTCTCTCTTGGTGGGGCTTCTCACCTCCATGGCTGAAGCTCCTGGCCATATGAAGGATTATCCACCACACAACACAAATCCTTAGATCCCCTCTCCCACCAATCCAACCACATATGCAGCTGTGGTCTCCTCTACCCTTATACACCATGACCTAGTATCTATACCAGTGATGGACGTCGTTGTGTTGTGAAGACATCCACAATGGAAAAAAGGGAAACATGCAGCGGTATTTTCCCCTCTTGAGTTGCAGCGATCTGAAGTGCTGCTACAATACACCCTCATTGCCAAGTTCTCCAAGTCTCACCCTCGAATGGATGTGATTCGTCACCATATTAGTACCAAATGGGGGTTATCTGATGTTCCAATAGTCAGCTTAATCGATAGGCGACACGTCCTGATTAAGCTCCAAAATGCAGAGGACTTCTCAAAAACCTGGACACGTGATTCACATTCAATTGAAGGTTCCATGTTCTATCTATTCAAATGGTCAAGAGATTTCAATGCAAAAGAAGAGTCCCCAGTCACTCTGGTATGGATTCGATTGCCCTTTCTCCCAAGAAATTTTTGCATCACTTCCTATTTGCAAGCTATAGTAAGGCCACTAGGTAAATATTTAGACACTGACCTTCCAACTATCACCTTATGCCAGAGTCTGTGTTGAAATGGATATCTCAGTGGCTAGGGAAAATGTTGTGTGGATTGGTTTTGATAATGGTGAAGGATTCTGGCAAGAGGTGATATATGAGAGATCCCCTAAATACTACGTTCACTATCGTTTGCATGGTCATGAGAAAGTTGAGTGTAATCGATTGAACAAAAGACATTATAATCCTTTAGATGCCAATAAAAAAGGATACTAAACAGAGTTGCCCTACTCCTTCTGGTATTAATCTGAAAGTAGATGCTCCAAGAGCATAGGAAAATGAACTAAATCAGTTAGCTACACATGAAAATGGAAAAGATGTCAATAGTGAAAAAAGCAGTAAGGGTGGTGAATGATGAGGGATTGAAAAATTTGTCTCCTATAGAGGATGACACATTCGTTGAAAAGCATAATCAAGTAGAGGTTAATGCCATAGAAAAAAATAGCGAAGGAGAATGGACATTCAATAAGGCTTCAAGAGGTGAGACCGGAACTATAGAACTTGAAGGAAATTTTATTATAATTAATAGGAGGTCTCTGACTTCACCTCAATCGATGATCCCCACTCGTGTAATTGATGAAATTCCTATAAGTAACTCCTTTGATGCTTTAGTTGATACTTTCAACTTGGAAGCTCCATGGCGGCATGGCGATGATAAAAATGTTTGTACTGAGAGAGATGATGTTTGCCATTCTAATTCGGATATCCCAAACATAAGAGCCAATAATAAACGCAATAGGAAGCTTGGTCTTGTCTCTGACCTTATGGCCGGAGATACCTCTCAATAATTGTTTGTTTTTAGTACATTCATAGTTTGGAATCCTGGGGGTTGGTAATGCATCTACAACACGCCATCTTAAATTTATTTTTCATAATTAAAACATTGCTTTTCTGGCCATTCTTGAACTTATGGTACTTTTTGAGTAAGCTCCTCATTTTTCTAAAAAGTTTGGCCTCACTCAAGTCTATTCTAATGAAAGTGAAGGAGGAAAAATGTGGCTATGTTTACCTGGCAATCATAACTTTAACATGCTAGGAGCTACAAATCAATTTCTAGCTGTCGCTTTTGATTGGAAATGAGTCACTATTGTGTTGGTGATGGTATATACTAAGTGTGATTATTTGATGCGGAGAACTCTTTGGTCTTCACTTGCCATATCTTAGCTACCAACCTACCTGTTATGTTGGTAGGGGATTTTAATATAGTAAAAACTGATGATGAGAAACTTGGAGGTGGCCCGGTTATGCGAGCTGCTAAGCATGACTTTGTGCAATTCATAAATATAAATTCTCTGTATAATGTCCCCTTCACAAGCTCTAGATTTACATGGCATCGTAACATAAATTGCATATTATTATGGGAACGACTCGATAGGGCTCTTGTCAATTATAATTGGATGGCTATTTTCCCCGACTCTATGGTCATACATCTTGAGCGTAATCATTCTGATCATACCCCCCCCCTCTTATTTGCACAGTAGAAGATAATAACAGGGGGGCCTACTAGCTTTCGATTTCAAAAAATGTGGCTTCAACATTCGGCCTTGATACCTATGGCAACTAAATCCTGGACGAGACCTTGCTCTCCTTTTGGTTTAGCTCGGATTTTTCATAAATTGAAGAGATTAAAGGCTGATCTTAAACTTTGGAACAAAGTTATCTTTGGGAATATTTTTCAAAAAATCAACAACATTCATGATAAAATACTTATCCTTCAGAACAACGTTCAATCTGATCTAACTTTGGATGCTAATCTTACTGCTTTAAAGTGTGATTTAGATAGTCTCTTACTGCAAGAGGAAATTTATAAGAAGCAGCATTCACGGGTTAAATGGTTGTCCTATGGGGATAAAAACACTGCTTTCTTTCATGCTACTACTAGACAAAAGAGATTGAAAGCCATGATTCATAGCATCACTACTGAGATAGGTGTTCTCACTAACCAAGAAGATATGTAGGAAGCTGCCATTGATTTTTTTTAAACCCATCTCAAAGCAGAGGATACTGCTACTACTGAATAAAAGGACATGACATTCCTTATACCAAGATTAGTGAACGATTCTGATAATGACATGCTATTGAAGGAGGTCTATGAGGCAGAAATTCTTGTTGTAGTTAAGACTATACCTGAAGACTCTGCCCTGGGCCCTGATGGCTTTACTTTATCTATTTTTATACATGTTTGGCCTGTGGTAGCTGAAGATATTGTTGAGGTAGTTTGCGAATTTTTTAGGAGAAAAGAACTTAATGATGCTTTAGGGGCCTCTATCATTGCTTTGGTGCCAAAATCAGAAGATCCCAAGACCTTTCAGGATTATAGACTAATTAGCCTTTGTCGGGTTTTTTACAAAATCATATCCAAAGTGGTCGCCAACCACTTGATTTTGATTTTTTCGAAATTAATTTCTATGAATCAAGGTGGTTTTGTTACTGGTAGGATGATATCTGAAAATGTGGCACTGGCTCAAGAGTTAGTACATAATCGTAATAAGCATTCCCGAGGTACCAATGTGATTATGAAAGTGGACATGGCTAAGGCTTTCGATAGAGTCTCTTGGGACTACTTGTTAGACATGTTGAAAGCGTTTGGATTTGCCAACCCCTGGATATCTCTTATTAAGAATGCTATCAATTCACCTCGATTTTCTGTTCAAATTAATGGTAGTCTCGCTGGTTCCTTCACTACATCTTGTGGACTCAGACAAGGTGACCTATTATCACAACTATTATTCATTTTCAGTGAAGACCCACTTAGTAGGGGCCTAAAAAAATTCTGGCAGATGGCAGTACAGCTCCTTATCAAGTTCCATCTACATGCACTCACATATCACACCTTCTCTATACAGATGACTTCTTGGTGTTTACTAACGGCACTCGTCGTAGCCTTAATAACTTGATGGGATTTCTTCAACGTTATGAAGCTGTATCTGGGTAGTTAATTAATGTGGGTAAGAGTTCTTTCATAGTGCATAAACGTGTTGTCGCTTCTAGAAAATGCATCATTGCATCTACAACAGGCTTCAAAGAAAATTCACTCCCTTTCACTTATCTTGGATCTCTTCTGCATTACGGCAAACCTGTCTCTTCTATGTGCTCTCCCGTGCCTGATAAAATCAAGAAGAAATCAGCGGGATGGAAAGGTAAGCTCCTATCCATAGGCAGAAAACTCACTCTAATCAAGTCAGTACTAAGTTCCATACCTATCTACTTATTGCTCCTATCTATAGGTGGAAAACGCACTCTAATCAAGTCAGTACTAAATTCCATTCCTATCTACTTATTTTCTGTGGTCACTCACCCCATAAAAGTTGTTAAAGAAATTCATACCCTTTTTGCTAATTTTTTTTTTGGGGAGAAATAGAAGAAGGTATTAAACGACATTGGATTTCTTGGAAAAACATTTGTTTTCCACAAGAGAAAGGAGGTCTGGGTGTTCGCAGTCTTTTTGATGTGATCCAGTTGCTTCAGTGCAAAATGGCATGGAGAATAATTATATCGCACTCACTCTGGGCTGATTTCATGCACCAAAAGTATCTTAGTCATCACTTTAACCTTGCTCACTTTCCTACTAATATTAAAGATTCATCTCTTTGGAGGCATATTTCGCATCACTCTCCATTCCTTTTAGAGCACAGCAGATGGCTGATTCGCGATGGCAGTGCTCTATTTTGGTATGACAATTGGAGAGGCTCGGGTACTTTGGCTTCACTCGGTTGGACCATCAACACCCCAAATCTAAGACTTCATGACATAATTTTAAATGGTAAATGGAACCTGGAAAAACTTTTTTATTTGGGCGGATGACCTTTAGTGGAGGAAATAAAATACTCCCAAGTTACACTTCGCAGTGGTGGAGATGAATTAATATGGCACCCTTGCAGCAATGGTATATTTTCCACAAGCTCAGCTTGGTCCCTTCTCAAACATACTAGATCTTTCTCTTTGCCTTATAAGATCATTTGAAATCCTTCCATGCCATAAAAAATTCCAATTTTTTGTTGGCGCCTTTGGCATAATGTGGTCCCTGTGGATGAAGTGATTTGGCGCTGTGGGGTTCATATCATCTCCAAGTGTCAATGTTGTTCACATGGTCATGCTAAAACTATAGATAATGTTTTCGCATACAGCCCTATTGCTTTTCGAGCATAGCAATATTTTGGAAAAATATTTGGAATTCGAGTTCCTGTTAGTATATCTTGGCGGTCTACCATGCTATTCTGGAATGCTCATTTTGGAGGGTACACGCAAAAATATCTTATGGCTAACCTTATTCCTCCTCTTCTCTCCTGGGAGCTTTAGTTTGCCAGAAATTCTGCCAGATTTAAAGATGAGCCCATAAACTTACACAAAATCTATGCTAAGGTAAAAAGTTGGCTACGTGAAATGAATGTTATACTTAAACCAAAAAAAATTTCTCCTTCCTCATCATTTTCCCAGGTTCTTCACATTCCTTTGGTACCAATTCGAGTTAAAGCCCCATTTCTTGTCAAATGGTCCCTCTCCTAGACATGGTTGTTATAAACTTAATATTGATGGGGGCAAGTGCTGAAAATTCAGGCCTGTCTGGTTGCGGTTGATTGCTTCGGGATTGGCAATGGAAGGTTATTTTTAGGTTTCATCACTACCTCGGGATTGGTACTAACATTTTAGTAAAGATATCAGCTCTTAAGATAGGCCTCCAAATATGTTATGCCCTTGGCATTGACAAAATCTTTATAGAAACAGATTCTAATATGGTGGTCCACTGGTTTCATCATCATGTTAACATGCCCTAGTCTGTTCATCTTATTTGGGAAGACATTTTGGAGCTTACACATGTTATATCTATTAATTTATCACATATTTTTGGGAAGCAAACCAGACGGCAGATTCTTTAGCACGTATCGGAGCTCAATGTCATTCTAACTTCTTAGAATCAATCTATAGTTTCCCGATCTATACAATTGGTTGCATCCGTTTAGATAAATGTAATTTGCCTTCTTTTTGCTTCCAGTAGTTGGAACTATTGTAAGGAAAGTAGTACTTGCTCATTTACTGCGTTCATTATCTATGCATGTAACCACGATTTTCCTCCACCACATGTGAGGGCATATTAATAAAATTCTGGGGGTACCGTCCTCCTTTCTCCTAAAAAAAGAGGATGAGATATTTCGTGAATTCTATGCGAGCTTAAATGACAAAATTAATTCTAGTTTCTTTAGATCCTTACCTAAGCGTTTTAGGCCTAAAATTACGGCTATTGAATAAAGTAATGACATAGATTCTATTAAGGTAGAGGGTTAGTTCGATCCCTTAAAACGTATGAACTGGCCTTATATAAACCTTTTATAAATAAATTTTTGGACTTGAAATCCGTAAGAAATACCTGGATTGAATCTTTTGATTCTGATTCACCGGATGATGAGAAGTTAGCTTACCTGGTTAAAAAATTCTGAAAAATATTTAGGAAGAAAAATAACTCTCAAGAGAAACATAAAGGTGGCTCAAGTGAATCTAAGAGAAAATCTAAATCTATGAGATGTCATAATTGTCGAGATTTTGACCATTTCAGGAGTGAGTGCCCTAGCAGTAGAAGGAATTCAAATAAGGCTGTGAATGCTACTCTCACTGATGACGAGTTGAACTCGAACAATCAAAGTGAGAAATCCACTCGTAAGGAAAGTGAAAAATATATTGCCTTTATTACGAGAATTAAGAATGGATCTGACCAGGGAAGGGAAAGAGAAGAAGACTTAAATAATGATAAGGATTCTAATGAAGAGTCTATGAGTAAGGAAGATATCCAAGAGGCTTATGATAAGATATATGAGGAGAGTTTTAAGATTCTTACTAAAAATAAAGTCTTGAGTGCGAAAAATAAGAAACTTGAATTGGAAAATGAGAAGTTAATAGTGCACATTAAGGATGGAAAATGAAATATTAGTAGCGCACATTAAGGAATCTACCTCGATCCTGAGTGAAGTTATATCTATGAATGAAACTTTAGAGACTCACGTTAAAAACCTATCAGTGAGCTTGAGAAGTCCTCTAGGACAATCAGCGAGTTGACCACTGAAAAAGAGACCTTAGATATCTAGGTTAAGAACCTTCTGAGTATCTAGAATATTCTAAGTCTCAATTGCGTGTCTTCTCTAGTAGTTCTGAAAAGTAAGATAACATTTTAGAAAATGGGCAAGTCAGCTAGAAATAAGGGAGGTCTAGGCTTTAAGAAAAACGGTGCTAGTACTTTTAAGACCACATTTGTCCTTACTACTGACCAGTCTAAACATGTGCCTAACCCCATTTTTAAGGATAAGGGATTTGTTAGATAGAGATCAACGAACAGCGTAGGACCCATCGACCTAGGAATAGTGATATGATCCAAGGTGCCATCGAGACGAGGATGAGTCCGGGGAAGGATCCATTGGTAGTGGAAGAAGGACCGATGACTCGATCGAGGGCAAACCAGGTAAAAGAAGTAATGGCATTACTTGTTCAAGCTACGGTTGACGATATAGCGATCGTGACGAAAATTGGAGCAAGTTCCATGTTGGGATCGAGGCCGAAATCGAGATTGATGAGCTTGATTCAAACAGCTGAACCTGGAAGATAGTGGGTAGTGGCACCCCCGCACCCACTGGGAGCGCCGCTGCTCCCAGAAGGAATTTTTGTTTTTCGAGAAGTTTCTTATTTTACTATAATTCTATTTTTGGTCAATCTCCTAACTTACTTATGAGATTTTGCACGTTTTTTACTTAGTTTTCAGGGTTTGGTATGAACACCAAAAACTTTAATTGTATTAAAAACTTTTGACAAATTGTTAATTGAGAGGCTATTGTTTTCCTTATTCTTCCATTGAACAATCAATCAAACTTATCAATATCTAAATCTTGTGGCGTTCAAATATCGGATCGTGGGTTCTTCATTGTGTAATCAAGGGGTTCAACACATCGTCGTTATCGTTGGATTTTTTGGTTCACCTTGTTGGGTTCAAATTTAAAATCGAATTTAATTGGCGTTCTTGGGTTTCGCATCAATCTAGTTGAAGGTTTCATAGTCACCGTTGGCAAACAACGGTACTGTTTATCCGTACGGTACAAACAAAAAATGAGTTTTATTTGATTGATTTATTACCAACATTCTACAATTTTGGATAATCAATTTATTCTTGTCATCCACTTTGAGATTATGCACGTTTTTTACCGAGTTTCTAGGGTTTAGTATAAATACCAAAAACTTACATTTTATTAAAAACTTTTGATAAATTATTAATTGAGAGGCTATTGTTTTCCTTGTTCTTCCATTGAACAATCAATCAAACTTATCAAGATCTAAATCTTGTGGCGTTCAAACATCGGATTGTGGGTTCTTTATTGTGTAATCAAGAGGTTCAATGCATCGTCATTATCGTTGGATTTTTTGGTTCACTGCGTTGGGTCCTAATTCAAAATTGAGTTTAATTGGCATTCTTGGGTTCCGCATCAATCTAGTTGTGGGATCATAGTCACCGTTGCTACAAGGTTCGCATCAGCTGGTATCAGAGATTTGGCTCCAATTTCATCAGGTTATATCCCTTATTTTCTTTGTTGAGTCATTTAATTCTATTTCTTCCTTAGTTTCTTCATGTTCTTGAGTCGTTCTTCATTTTCAGTTCCTAGGTCCATAATTTTGAGTTTAAAAAAGTTACTGTTTGTCGCGGTTACTGTTTATCCGTAAAAAAAAGCTATTCACGTACGGTACTGTTTATCTATACGGCAAAAATAAAAATAATTGACTTTTGTTTGATTGATTTACTACCAATATTCTACAATTTCGGATCATCAATTTGTTTTTGTCGTCCACTTTGAGTCAAAATCATAGTTGAATTCTTTTGTGTTCTTTCCATTGTCATTCCAAAATCTCTATACTCCTCTTGAGTCACAATCATCCACGTATTCGAATTCTGAAGTCACAAGTCTAATCCGATCAGTTCATTGTTGTCTTTGGAAGCACTTGGTGAAAGCAGTGAGAGGTAAAAGGTAGAGAAGATTATTAGAGGGTAAAAGCCAATTGAGTGATTCCAAGTGAACTTGGTGAGGCAGAAATTAAAAGAATGTTAAACATGGAAGGCTCAAATTCTAGCAGGAACGATAATCAGACCAATTTGTAGGATGATAGAATGGATAGGTTTGAACGGTTGTTGATGGATATGGGAGTAAGGATGGAGAAATTGAATGCATCAATGGTAAATCTTAGTAGAAAACAACCAGCAGGTGTACCTCACGATAGAAGGACGGGTAGGTGAGTTCCTAGAGTGGATGAACATGAGATCGATAGTGAATGGGGTGAAGATGAGTATGAAAGGGATGAGATGAGATGGAACGAAGGGGGCATAAAAGAGATAGGTTTGAACGACGTGGTAGAAATAATCATGGAGGTGATGTTGATGGTAATTTGGGTAATGTAAAAATAATGATTCCACAATTTAAGGGTAGAAGTGATCCCGAGTCATATCTAGAATGGGAGAAGAAGATGGAGTTAAGTTTTGATTGCCATAGCTATTCGGAGGATAAGAAGGTGAAGATTCACTGACTACGCCTTCACTTGGTAGGATTAAGTGGTTACTTCACGGCGACGAAATCGGGAGAGGCCTATAAATACTTGGGATGATTTGAAGGCGGTGATAAGAAAATGGTTTGTACCTAGTCATTACTATAGGAAACTCCATCAAAAATTGCAAATTTTGTATCAGAGGTCGAAGAGTGTAGAAGATTATCATAAGAAGATGGAGATTTTGATTATTAGGGCAAATGTAGAGGAAGATCGAGAAGCTATTATGGCTAGGTTCTTGAATGGGTTGAATAAGGAGATTACTAATGTGGTGGAATTACAGCATTATATAGAGTTGGAAGATATGTTGCATTTAGCCATGAAGGTGGAAAGACAGTTGAAAAGGAAGAAAATTGCAAGGCAATCAGCGAACACTTTATCTCCTAACCCAAATTGGAAGTCGATGTGGGAAGGTAATAAGGCAGATGAAGAAATAGTTAAATGAAGGATTGAAATGCAGAAAGGAAAGGAAGAAAGTGCTAGCAAGACTGTATCCAAGATGGAGTAACAGCAACCAAGGAGTAAGGATATAAAATGTTTTCGGTGTTTAAGAACGGGGCACATCTCTTCTCAGTATCCTAACAAAAAGGTAATGATTCTACGGGATGACGGAGAGGTGGTGAGTGAGGATAAAGGAGAATATAATGACATGCCAACATTGGAGGAGGTTGATGAAGAGTGGAAAGTAAAATTTGTTCTTGGTAAGCTGTTGGTCACAATGAGGGCTCTTAACACTCAAGTGAAGGTGAAAGATATTGAGCAGCAGCAGGAAAACATATTCCACACCCGATGTCATGTCCATGATAAGTTATGTAGTCTAATCATCGATGGTGGGAGTTGCACAAACGTGGTTAACACAACCTTAGTTGAGAAATTGGGTTTAGTATTTTTTAAGCACCCTAGACCTTATAAATTACAATGGTTGAATGAGAGTGGAGAAGTTAGGTGACTAAACGAATGATGATTGATTTCTCGATTGGGAGTTATAGTGACAAGGTTGTATGTGATGTGCTACCTATACATGTGGGACATATTCTGTTGGTTAAGCCATGGCAGTATGATAGAAAAGTTACACATGATGGGTATAAGAACTGGTATAGCTTTGTCAATGAGGGATGGACTATTACTTTTGCACAATTTACACCGGCACAAATTTATGAAAACCAAACTAAATTGAGGAATGAGGAAGAGGGAAGAGCAAGAGAGTCTGCAAAAATGAGAGAAAATGGTGAGGTGATCGAGAGTGGGAAAAACAGATAGAGGTCACGTGAGAAGAGAGAAAATAGTGAGCTAATGAGTAAGAGAGAAAATAGGGAGGTGGTTGAGAGGGGAATAGTAGAGAGATGCCACAAGAGATGAGAGAAAAAGAGCAAGTCGAGAGGAGATAAAAGTCGAAAGCGAACTTCTTTGCACAGGGAAGTGAATTGAAAAGGGCTATGGTTGATAAAAGATAAATGTTGTTGTTGATATACAAGAAGTCCCTCCTCAACTTTGAGGAATCTTACACACCCATCTCCAGTTTGATTAAGTTTTTGTTGCAGAAATTCGAAGATGTGTTTCCAAAAGACATGCCAAGTGGACTACCACCAATTCTAGGCATTGAGCACCAAATTGGCTTCATACCTGGAGCTGTCATTCCAAATCGACCAGCTTACCGAGGTAATCCCGAGGAGACAAAGGAGCTTCAAAGGCAAGTAGAGGAGTTGATGAGTAAAGGTTATGTGAGGGAGAGCCTAAGCCCATGCGTCGTGCCAGTCATATTGGAGCCAAAGAAGGATGGAACTTGGAGGATGTGCGTAGACTACATGTTGCTTGTATTTTTAGTAAGATTGATCTTAAAAGTTGGTACCATCAGATTCGTATGTGGGAGGATGATGAAAGGAAAATGGTATTTAAAACTAAATATGGATTGTAAGAGTGGTTAGTTATGCCGTTTGGTCTCACTAATGCACCAACCACTTTTATACAATTCATGAACCACGTTTTGCGTGCTTTCATAGGAAAATTTGTTGTAGTTTATTTTGATGACATCTTAATCTATAGCAAGACCCTTAATGAACATTTGGAACATTTAATTTGTGTGCTTGTAGTGCTAATGAATAAACAAATGTATGCTAATTTTAAAAAGTGTAATTTTTGCATGGAAAATGTTGTCTTTCTAGGATTTGTGGTTGGGGTTAATCGGATAGAAATGGATGAAGAGAAAATTAAAGTTATAAATTATTGGCCAACACTTAAGAGGATAACTAAAGTTAGAAGTTTCCACAGGATGGCAAGTTTTTATATGAGGGTTGTAAAAGATTTTAGCACAATCAGTATACCACTCATTGAAATTGTCAAAAAGAACGTAGGTTTTCATTGGGGTGATGCACAAGAATATGCATTTAATAATATCAATGATAGATTATGTAAGGCTCATGTTTTAGCATTACCTAACTTTGATAAAACATTCAAGATTGAGTGTGATGTATCAGGAATAGGTATTGGAGCAGTGGTGATGCAGGATCGTAGGTCTATAGCATATTTCAGTGAAAGGCTGAATGGGGCTGCTTTGAACTATCTTACATATGATAAGGAGTTGTACTCACTTGTTCGGGCATTGGAGACTTGGTAGCACTACTTGTGGCCTAAGGATTTTGTGATACACACCGATCACGAGTCTTTAAAGCACTTGCGGGGTCAAGGTAAGCTGAACAAAAGGCACGAGAGGTGGATGGAATTTATAGAGTCGTTTTCCTATGTCATCCGGTATAAGCAAGGTAAGGAAAATGTGGTTATAAATGCATTATCTCGAAGGTATGTGCTTCTAAACTCTTTAAGTATACGATTACTTGGCTTTGAACACATTAAAGATCTGTATGTGTGTGATCTTGATTTCTCTGACATTTGTGAATCATGCAATAAGGGGACTATCGATAAATTTTATCAGCATGAGGGTTTTTTTTTAAGGAAAATAAATTGTGTATTCCAATTTATTCTATACGTGAATTGTTGGTAAATGAAGCACACAGTGGGGGTCTAATGAGACATTTTGGGATGCAAAAGACTTTAGATATGTTAGGAGAACACTTCTATTGGCCTAAAATGAGGAGTGATGTAGAACGAGTTTGTGAAAAATGCATAATTTGTAAAAGGGTAAGTCAAAAGTTTTACCTCATGGTTTGTATACTCCTTTGCATGTACCTTGTAAATCTTGGGTGGATATTTCAATGGATTTTGTGTTAGGTTTACCTAGGACAAGAAATGGTCAAGATTTTATATTTGTTGTGGTGGATAGGTTTAGTAAAATAGCGCACTTTATACCATGCCACAAAACTGATGATGCCACCAATATTGTCGACTTGTTCTTTAGGAGATAGTGTGTTTGCATGGGATCCCAAGTTGCATAGTGTCGGGCCGAGATGTTAAGTTTTTGAGTCATTTTTGACGTGTTTTGTGAAATAAGTTATGCACTAAATTATTGTTTTCTACTACTTGTCATCCGCAAACCGATGAGCAAACTGAAGTAGTTAATACAACCATGACTCAATTGCTTCGTACAGTGATCAACAAGAACTTGAAATTTGGGATGAGTGTTTACCTTTTATTGAATTTGCTTATAATAGGGATGTACACTCTACTACTTCGTTTTTCGCCATTTGAAGTTCTTTATGGGTTTAATCCACTAATATATTGGATTTAATGCCTTTGCCTGTAAATGAACAAGGTAGCTTGGACGGTAAGCGAAAATTTGAGTTGGTAAAATCACTGCATGAGAAGGTTAGGATGCAAATTGAGGAGAAGAGTAAGCTCGTAGCAACGAAAGCAAACAAAGGTAGAAAGCGCATGAAATTTGAACCTAGCGATTGGGTTTGGGTGCATTTCAAGAAAGAGCACTTTAAGGATCAGAGGAAGTCTAAGTTGCAACAGCGTAGGGATGGCCCATTCCAAGTCATCGAGAAGATCAACGATAATGCCTAACGAGTGGATCTCCCAGGTGAGTATAATTTTTTACCTACATTTAATATTGCTGATCTATCGCTGTTTGATGCGGGTGCATATTCGAAAGCGAATCCTTTCGAAGAGGGAGGGAATGATATGATCTAAGGTACCATCGAGACAAGGGCAAGTTCGGGGAATGACCCATTACTAGTGGAAGAAGGACTGATGACTCAATCGAGGGCAAAGCAGGTGAAAGAAGCGATGGCATTGCTTGTTCAAGCTACGGTTGACGATATGGTGATCGTAACGAACATTGGAGCAAGTTCCAAGTTGGGGTCGATGCCAAAATCGAGATAGATGAGCTTAAGTCAAGTAGCTGAACCTGGTAGACAGGGAGTAGTGGCGCCCCGCGCCATTCCTGGGCACCCCTGCGCCCAACTGGAAGTAGCATATTCAGGGGGTATTGGCGCCCTCGTGCCATTCCAAGGAATTTTATTTTGTTTCGCGAATTTTCTTATTTTACTAGAATTCTATTTTTAATCAATCTCCTACCTTATTATGAGATTATGCACGTTTTTTACCTAATTTCTAGAGTTTGATACCAAAAACTTTCATTGTATAAAAAACTTTTGACAAATTATTAATTGAGATGTTATTGTTTTCCTTGTTTTTCCATTGAACAATCAATCGAACTTATCAAAGTCTAAATTTTGTAGCACTCAAACATCGGATCGTAGATTCTTCATTGTGTAATTAAGGGGTTCAATGCATCATCGTTATCGTTGAGTTTTTTTGTTTACCTTATTCGGTTCAAATCCAAAACATGGTTTAATTGGTATTTTTGGGTTCCACGTCAATCTAATTGTGGGTTTAGTAGTTACAGTTGCTACAGGGTTCGCATTAAATAGACATCAGCATCCGCATACCTTTGGTCCTAAATTTATCCCTACATGTTTTCACTGTGGTGAGTTAGGACACAGAAGGCCTGGGTGTTGTCATCTCCTGAACAGAAATAGAAATCGAAACTTAAATAAAAATAACAATCAGGAGTGTGTTGGTCAGATTGACTTCCTTGCTAATTACGTGAGTCAACTAACTAAGTTAATGACACAGATGATCGAAAATAGTCCTATCACTAGGCAAGTTTGGGTGAAGAAGAGTGATCTGAAAAATTACGAAATAGATCACTCGTACTTTATCATTGTGTGACATTGATTTATGCATGCATCATATTTGTTTATTTATTTTCTAGGTAGAAAACTCATGCATATCTTTTATTTTTATTGTGTTTGCCATATAATTTTTTGTGTTTGGTGCATTCATGCTTTAAAATAAAACAATAAAAAATTGAAAATTGAAAAATAAAAATGATGAAAATTTTTATTACAGCATATATGATATTCTTAAACTTGCATATTGTGATCATTTATGGATATAATTGATAAGCTATAACATAGTTTTCATTACTTGTTTGGGTTGATATGGAGTAATTAGTATAGGTGTCTTCATGTACCACTGAACTGCACACACTATCATATTGTAATGGGACTTAACCGTATGTGTGAAATTTGGGATGGCAGTTACGTGTTAGTAAGCTGACTTTGAACATGAATTGACCATATTTATTAGACATAACCTCAACGTTATCCCCGGTAATAAAAAACTCAATATCTTATGTTTTTTCTTTAAAGCTTATTTGACTCGAGCAATTAAGCATGGTGTCTATGGTCAACTGATTTGG
>CAIGRB010104270.1:9278-28696 GCA_903798255.1 Fraxinus quadrangulata | reverse complement strand
AAATATCAACACACAATGAACTTTTATTTAAAGGTCCTAATGCACTGTAAATGGTTTGACTTTCATAAGTAGAGGAATATACTTATTGGCAATGATGTTTAACATGTCATTTCTCACAAAATTAAGGTTTGGAGTCCTATTTACAAAGGATTAGTGACACTTTACACACGTGGGTCACTTATACAATTTACTCCATGTTAACTTAAATTGAGTATGTGAGAAGATTTACTGTACATTGATTATATTTATGCATGCTAATAACTGCATTTTTGAGTGATTATATGTTAAAGTTCTTTTTTTATCCCTTCGTCATTTGTGACAAAAATAGGGGAGAGTATTTACAAAGGAGAAGATTTTGTCTAACGGTCGTTGTAGAGAGACATAGATACATTTTGTCTACTGCATAAAAACATTGAGAACTTGCAGTGAGTGGGAGAATGTGCATTGCATCTGCATTGCATATCATATGCATAGCTATTTGAGTTTTGATATTTTATGTTGTTAATGTTTTGGTTGGTGTTTTGAATGACATTAATATCACGTCCCAAACTAGCATGCTTATTTACGTTCATAAGTTTTTTTAAAATTTTCTGTATCACGTACTTTTACACTGAATATTGAATTTTTGATTTCAGGAAACAAGTTGACAAAGAATGCAAGAAACATAGCTTGGGTAGTTTAAATTTTTTATCCTTGACTTATTGTATAGTTTTGTCATAAAATGGCAAATGGGGAGTTGTTAGGTTTTTAGTATTGGCGATTCTGTAGACAAATAGACTAATTTGTAACGTGTTGTAAAAATCGAGGACCTATGGTGCAATTTGTATAAATTGGATTATAAGGTCTGGGATTTGAACATGACAGAGGAGAAACACGGTGCCACATTTTCGCTAGCCTATCGCTTGGACGCTGCTCGAGCGACAAAAATAAAATGCTTGTCGCCCGCCTATCGCAAAGCTTTCGCTCGAGCGACAATGTATCGCTCGCCTGTTGCTAGTTTATCGCTAAGCTAGCGATATGTTAATCCAAAAAACCCTAATTTGTATTTTTAAACATATTTTTCCTGCTCATTCAACCCAATCACCCTCTCATAGAAATATTCAAGCTATTGCATGAAAATTGGTGGTTGCTTCATTGTACTTCAATTGAAAAATACTTTCACGTCATTAAAGAGATCCAAGAACACAATTCATTGATTCATTCATCCACATCATTCTTGAGATCCCACAACCAAGTTTTGGAAAAATATCAAATTGAAGAATCCAAAACACCTGACTTCCTTAACACTTCGAAGAATGTACTTTCTCAGTTGGACTTCAGAAGTTTCTAGAGGTTGAGAGATGTTGGACTAGAAGTGCAGGAAGAAGAACAGGAATATGTGATTTCTGGGTATCCACTTGGAAGAGATAAGTGCAGAAGATTGTGAGTCTGAAATTTACTGCAGATCTTGGAAGCTACAAGAGTTAGATCGTGAGATCTAGCAGGTTAGCTAGACAGTATCTACGATAGCAAATCATGAGTTTAGAGAAATAGAAAATCTTGAAGATTACAGGAATTATAACAGCGGGATCTAGTAAAAGTTGTTAGGCTGGAAATGAACTGTAACTCACGTTATCTATAGTGGAGGTAACTCGACTTGTGAATGCATGTATGGTTATGATCATCGAGTTGTCGGGAGCTTGGTTTTCTTACTTTACATATTATTTTTAAAAATGTAATTTTCTTAATTTTTAAAATTTCTGTGCTATTTTTGTCAATTCAATTTTCGCCAGCTTATCACTGGGCCACGCTCGACGACATCAGCAGAAGCTATCTCGCTTGCTTGTCGCTCTACCCTCGCTCGAGTGACAGCCCATGGTTTTGAATATTAACGATATTTTCTAGGGTTTTACGCATTTTATCCCCAATTTTCGCGTGATTTCTCCAAAATCCTCATAACCCACGCCAAATTGGAGGCTTTCCTACTCCTCAAACACTTAAAATCATTCATTGAACGTGTTATTTCATCAAAACATCAAACTTAAAAGGTTAATTTCGAAAAACTTGGTTTTTTTTCTCATTTTAGCAATTATCTTGGTTTTTTTTTTTTTGTATTGATCATTCTTGCTTGAGTTTTTTATAATGCGTTACGTGTTTTGAACATTTTCATAGATTATCATCAATTGTTGCATTATATTTCAACAAAAATCAGATTTTTGATGCGTTTTTGGCATGTTTTTAATGGTTTATTGTGTATTTTTCACTATAGTCACTCACGTTGCATGATTACTTGATGTGAATTGCATTGGATTTAGTGAGTGGTTTGTGAGTTGGGTGGTTGAGGTTGTGGTCGTCTGGGTGATTTTGGATTGGGTTTTGATTTCAAGTCATCTTTGGTCTTTGCAATTGAATTGAGGTTGATTGTTTAGGATTTGGCTTGGTCCGTTGGAGTGTCGGGTTGGTGGTTCGGAGTGGGCATTATGTTTTGTGCATTACGGTTGATGTTGGCACTGCATGGTGACATCACGTCACTACATCATGACATCATGTCCCTGCATCTTGAAATCACGATACGCATCATGTCTTCACGTCACCTACGTCTAGGCATCACTGCATGTCGTTGTGCATTCATGCTAGGGCATGTTACATGTTATCTTATATGCCTCGATTTAAATGCATTCATGTGTCTCATGCATATCATAAGTTAGTATTTCTTTTATTGAGGTTTTAATGTTTTGGTTCAATTTATTTCAGATGCCGCCTAAGAGAGCACACACAATTGCTTCCACTCCTAGTACATCCACTTCTTATAGTTTGACAAGGTTCATCTCTGCTGTCGCCCAAGACACTTTTGGCTTGCAGTTTTCTCTACGTCCCATTTTATTCGAGCGCGAGGTCATCATGTCTGACCTATCCCCCGACCTCGCCGTTATTTTCACATCTCGGGGTTGGGAACCTTTGTTAGTCAAGTTAGTCCCTCCACCGAGTTTATTAGTTCAGGAGTTCTATGCTAACATCCATGATGTTAGTGGGTCGTCCTTTAGGGTTTTTCTTCAGGGTAGGACTGTTAAGATCTCTCCCGACGTCATATCGAGTCTTGCTCATATTCCTAGGGTTGTTCACCCGTTATTTCCCTATCTGTTTCTTAAGACACTTCCGTCAGACTCTCTAGTCTGTTCCATTGTGTTTAACACACCATTGGAGAGTGGTCCAAGTGCAATGTGCACTAGATCTCTTCCCACTGACTGACAGATCTTGTTGGCATTGTATGCACAAATATGTGGCCAGTGTTGCATACCCCTTCTTTACCTATGGAGAGGGCACGATTTTTGTACGCCCTTTTGCATGGCGATTCTATTGATCTTCCCACCGTTATTTGCCGCAAATTCTTCGGGCTTTCAGGGTCATGGAAACTAGGGTAGGACTTCCGTATGCTTGTCTTATTTATCATCTTGTGTCAGCACTAGGCATCAGTTTTCCTTGGGGGGTCCCCGGAGGGTTTCTCTGTCGATTGGCCACATTATTATTGCTCGGAGTCCTATCACATGCTTCTTATGAGCCAGCTCAGCCAGTTGATCCGACTGTGCTAGCTAATCCATTTGATTAACTTATCTCTATTGATCATCTGATTTCTCTCTTACTTCTTCTGCTCATTTGCTCACTAATATTCCCTCGACGTCCACATCTGTTCTTCCCCCTGTGGAATCTATTCCACCTTCTACATTTGTTCCCATTGACCCGTCGATTACACTTATGGGACAGATGACTGTTCTGATCGAGCAGCAAGCTCGTATGATGGCAAAGATTACACAGCTACGGGCTACAATTGATAGACATACTACCAAGTTTACTACGCCTCGGGGTGCTTTTGGATATATTCAGCGTGGACTTCGATGGATTCTTCGCCAGTGGGATGATGATGTAGTTTTCGAGGAGAGGACTAATTCTGATGATGCTGGTGATGCTGCTTAGTTGTTAGGTTTCCCCTTGTCATTTTGTAACAAAAATGAGGGTAGATAGTTTTGGAGTTTGGAGTAGATATTTTTTCTTTAACAGGATGTATATATTTCTATCTACTTGATATATCTAAAACTTTTGATTTTTGCTAAATTAAGTTTTAATATTTTAGTAGTATCAATGTTTCGTTTTGGTATGTTGGGTTGCATTAGTACTATGTCTTGATTTAACATGCATGATTGAAATTGAATAATACTATATGTTTCGTAGATTGCCTATATTCTATAAACTACTTGAATTGCTTTATTTGTACTATTTTCCACATATTTCAAACTGGGTGTTAAGTTGTCTATTTTAAGAAACAGATGCTGATTGAAATGCAGAATTCATTCAGGTCAGTTAATTGTGTCATGGATTTTTAAGTCTTTAATTCATATTTGATTACTGCCTTGACTTTAGTTAGTAATTTTGTCACAGAACGCCAAAGGGGAAGCTTGTTAGGTTTTTAATCATGTAATTGACAATTATGTAAACAAAATGGATTTAATTGTAACTCTTGTAAAAAAGTCAATGAGTAATATGCAATTATATGAAAATAGGTTTTGTAGGTCTAGTGTTCGAGTATGGCAAAAGAAGAAAAATACGGCGCTAATTTTCTTTAGATTATCGCCATGGATTGGCTCGAGCGTTAAAAATAAAACCTCCATCGCTCGATTGTCGCCCTATCGCTTGACTGTCACTGAGCCCTTGCTCGAGTGACAGTATTGTTTGAAAAAACTTTATTTTGCAATTTAAAGGCTTTTTTCCGGCCCATTACTTTCCTAACCTATCTATAAATACCAAAACACATCTGAACGTTATTGGACAAGGTTGATCATTGAGAGAGCTTAATCAGAGAGAATTCCTACATATTTCTTCTTTCAACCTTCGTCCTGTGAGATTGTTTTGGTGAGAAAGACATCACTTTCATAATACAAATATCAAATCGATCTTTCCTCCACATCAGTCAGAGTTGCTTAAGATCGAGGGAAGTTAACTAGAGTTTCAGCCGGTGAAGAATTGGGTGTTCTTCGTGATCCACAGGAGAGAGACGATTCCGCAAGACAAGGAGTGCTGCATGATGGTAGATTCCAGGAGAGCTTTGAAAATTGCTGCTAAGGATTTGTGCAGGGGAACACGATTTTCAAGAGAGCTGTAAGAATTTCAGTCTAGAGATCAAATAGTATGTGTCGTCGTCTAGTCTGGTAGACTATAAGTATCTGAATTGTTTATAGTGAATTGACTGGCAAAGTACCAAGAGTTTTTTTCAATTGTGTTTCTCCGTGATCATACCGTGTGTTTTTACTGCTTTCTTTATTGATTATATTAACTGCGGTATTTAAATATAGGTTAAATTGACTTGCATGCTTCATCATCTAGAAATAATTAATTGGTGGCATGTTAATTAATTAATAATTTCAATTGTACATAATATACCTATTCACTCCCCTCTAAGTAATGTTAGGGTCGAACTACGTAAATTTCAATATATTCTCCAATTATTTCACTTTAATTCCTAAGGTATCGAGATATTGATTAGCAATTTAATCTCACTCATTGATACTTAAAAAAACTTCAGGTTAGTAATCAAAGTTCATTTCTCGCTCAAGATTAAGGTACTACGTACAATAATCAAGTAAAATTAAATTCAAGTGGTCAATTCCATAAATTAATTTCACGTGGTCCGGTCCAATACATTCCAAAAATATATAATCAATTTTATAGCTAAAGTCCAGATCAACTTTCAATAAAATTGAGACAATCTTATTAAAATAAAGTGTTCATCTTTATTTATCGATTTTGGATAATAAACTTTAGATCGAATTATAAATCAAATCTTTCTGTGTTTAAAAAACACTCGATTTATAATATCAAGTTGGTCCATGAACAAAATTCAAGCTCAATTTAATTCGAAAAATTTATTTAAAAAAATAAATAAATAAATTATTATCTTTATTTCAAAATGTCACGAGTACAAATAAATTTACTCGAAGAGCTAAAATTAAACTAACAACAGCAACAGCAGCTGTTCTCTACTTCTCTTCAATCTGCGATCGAGAAGAAGGTTTTTGTTTTAAATTGATGTTAGTCATGCTGAGATGATCTCCTTTTCCTTCATTCTACAATTTTTCCCTGCCTTCATACGGTATTTTTGTACTTTTTCTTTCGGGTCGTCAGTGAAGGCTAGCATTGCAGAACTCATAGCTCTTGAAATGTCAAAATAGGTAAAGGCTAGTCTTTTTGCTTTTTTAGCCCAGTTTGATCCATATTCTTAAAAAATATTCATGTTTTCAAAATTTATTTTCAATCACACTATTTCTAATAGAATAATATTACACGTAAATTCAAAAAAAAAATTTATTTTTTAACCACATATTTTTCATTAAATCACATCATAAAATGTATTCTTTTTTCAATAATGTGCATCAATAATGGAAACAATTACTCTTCTTTCAATTTATTTATTTATTTTTATTATTATTATTATTATTATTTTTTTTTTTTTGTGAAAAATACTGAAAAGTTGATGGGAAATTGAGAATAATATGCTTCATTTAAGAACAAGTTGGTGAAGCTTCTTAACAAAGCTGTCATTAGTGGTTCACACACCAAACTTAATTGTAAGGAAAAGATAAAAGTATTTTCCAAAGGATACTTGTTTATTTTTTGCCAATTGATTCTCAATTTACTACTTTAGCATTGGTAATTATTAAAGTTTCCGATTTACCTGACATGTCATTTCTAATACCTTCATGTCCATGTTATAATAGAGTTAGCAAGATCGAAAAAATAGAGTTATTTTAGATTTGTAAAAACAAAAATGATCCCAAGAGAGAAACGATACGCCTACCTCACCAAACAATACGATTTGGTACCATAGATGCAACCTAAGAATATTAATCAATCTCCTCTTGATTCAACTCCATTATCAACGGAAGAAGACATTTAACTACCAAATAATTACCTCAAGCTTATTTCTCACTTATCTTATCTCTCTTTGTTCGTGGTATGTAGCTGTGGATGTGTGCATTTTGTAGATAATTTTGCTTTGACCAATATAAAGTCATTCCATATTTGTGATGTACATTGTAATCATCACCAATGCAGAAAGAAAAAACAGTTCTCTATTGTTGCTAGTAAAGTATCCACATTTGAATTATATGAATACTGTTTTAGTGATTCATTTATGTTTCTTTCAAAATGATTTTATTGATTCATCTAAGTAAGTTTGTTCTTTCTTGACTTTGAATAGCATTCTTCCTCGATTTGAATGGTTTTCTTCGTTCTTTTTACTTTTGCATAGGATTCTAGATTTACTAAACTATTAAAGCAAATGATTCGGTTTCTTGAATACATGCTTTTAGTGCTATTTGTACCCCCTCTCTCTTTTTTTATGAAGTTAAATAATATTTGAAGATGATATAGTAAATATGCTCATGCTTTTGGAATATCCAATTTCTGTTGTAATTAATTACGGATGTTATTTAAAACGTAAGCATTAGTGATATATACACGTATCTATCCTCACTATGTTATGGTCTATCTTAGGATTATTATCTTCGGCACACCATCTTCTTCAGTCTCGTACCACATGTAGCACTATAATTTGACTCACTAATCGTTTACCAGAGCTTATGTCTAGATTATATAATTAAATTAAATAATCATAACAATTAAAATACTCTGAAATACATCATTAGAAAATACAACGTACGTGCCAATAACTAGTATACATAAAATAGTAAATTTGACATACATGTAAAAGTAACAACTTCATTAATATTGAAAAAATTGTGCCATGTTCTCTCTCCCACTAGGAAGTGGCTATTTAGGAAAGACCCATTAAAAATACTATATATTTAATTGCTTAGAAAATTGCGTCGTCGAGCAGGGGTACTATACCATTTTTCTTGGAGATTGATTCAAATTTTTTCGCAACTCCAAATTTCACAATTAAGAGTAACCATCTTAATAACTGATCAATACATTAACGTCAACCGAATCTCATTGCATCCCACGGTTTAATTCTGGGTTCAACCTTTGCTACATTTACACTATTTGACAATTTTTCACATGACAACATTTACAATCTTAAGTTTGAATACATCAATTACATTAATGCACATATTTCCTCCACAAAGATGAAAATGTCAACCAAGTTGTCACGTGTAAATTTTGACCAATTCAAAATGTAGTTGGATCAGCCTTGACAGGACCAGTTGAGTGCTTGAGCTATCTATTTCCAGATTGATCTAACCGCCGGACCAGGTTTTAAAACACTAATAATAAAGATGATTTAATTACATTAGGAATTTTTGTCGCAAACTACTTACAATACCGTTGAGATTTACTCAAGTCACATTACCAGCCACGATTAGATGCCGAAATCTATGACATTTATATCATCAAAGGTGTTAACTGAATCAAACTTTTGAGACTAGAATTCCATGTCGGTAAAATAAACAAAGAAGCCCTCACATATAACACTGGAAAGAAGTTCATAATTTTAAAGCCATCTAAAATTCAAGCAGGAAGTCAAAATAATTATCCAAATTGTACTTTTACCCACCAAAATATGGCACAACAAAGAAAACATGAGTTCTCCAATAAGCATATCCAGCCATTCTAATTAATCTTTGCCCTCGAGAAGTCCATTTCAGGGTGCTGCAAATTCACATAGGTAATCTCAGTATTCACACAATCAACCTGAAATGCCTATATAAAGCGTGCAAGCCAAAAGAAAAGAACCAAGAGTAGGGGTCATTAAGTTCTCACCTCAGCCATAAACTTCTTCATAATCTCTTGTTTCTGCATCTCATCAGTTGTAGGAAGGCCCATGGATTTCTGTCGTTGGTCAAACTGCAGAAAGCATTTGAATACAAATCATGGGAAAAAATGAATTTTAAAACGAACAAAAATCCGAAAGATAAATTGGCAGGAGATGAACAATGCAAAGACCAAAAATGACATAACAAGATATGAGTTGAGTAAAGAAGGGGAATACACTCTAAACTATCCAAAACCACGTAACAAGTAACAGTGCCTCAAACTTGCTTCGAGCGCTCAGAATGTCCTAATCTTTCTCGAGTGACCATACTGTACCATATAATTGGAAACCAACTCGACGCTCAATTCAGTTGCAGTAATATTGATCCTCCCGGCCAAAAGAAATAAGAAAAAGGCTAAATAACTTTACCAAAAGAAAACTCTTTTACTTGTCCAAAATTCAATATGTTAAGATCAACAAATCTCAGACTCAATTTAGAGCAATATCCAAAATGAATGGATTTCCTTTTTATCTTTGCATTAAATGACACTAATAAAGCAAGTAAAATGCAAGAGTTTATGAACTCTACCATCATTTTTTCCACAGTTGTACGGGTTTCAGGATCCAGATCTGACAGTTTGCTGTTTTCAGGTTCTACTTTCTGGGTATCAATCTCGGGCTCACCCTTCACCAAATATTTCCACCATTCCATCTGGTTCTGCTTTGTTAGGAGTATAGAGATGGATTTCTTATCCTCTGCGAGAAATAGGTTTTCATTCATTTCAACACTTCCAACAACACAAACCAAATATACATCTATTAAGATATCATAACATTGATTAGCTACATTTATAAAGTATATTTGACATACAGAAAGTTGCATCTATTAATGGTTGCAATAAGACCTACCTAAGCTCCAAAAGCAGTCATCGACCTTCACAGGCTGAAAAAGTTCTCCCTGCAAAACAAAAAGCATCAGTAGTTGGAGTCTTGAAAATTACAATAGAAATAAAAGCACAGCAGGATAATCATGAACCGATATTTAGGTGCAAACCACTTACATCGATGACAGGAGGTTGGCCTTTAAGCCCAACTTTTAGATAATTCTTTTTTATTTCGCATGCAATGAGCCTTGACATTGTTCCAGGAGGAACAGGAACAGTGATGTTAACCTCTTGCAATGATTGACCCCAAGAATAGTTATCCATATCCAAACCATTTCCTCTGTTAGGAGCTGATCGTACACAAGTAAACCATCAGTAATCAAAACAACAGTCTTTCCATGAAGAACACGTTGTGAGTAAGCGATGGCCTCTAGTATATTAATTTGAGGTACCCACAAGTACAACCGTTTCTCTTTAGCACAAGTTATATGATTATAACCCTATAGTATAAAGTTTCTTTGAACGCAGTATTGCATGCTAGCTAATCAAAACATGATAATACAATCAATGCAAATCAATATGATTTCCAATTCACCCCAGAAATAACTTTTTTTTTTTTTTAAAATAAAAGAGAGAAAAATCAACTCACTAAATTGTGAACAATGAAAGAAAATGAATGGTTAAAATTGATGTTGATACAGTCAACTTTGTCAAAAAGGATAATTTGAGAACTTCATGCAATTACTTTCTTACTTTGATTTTTGTTGTGAAACCTTTTAAATCAGATGAGTAACTATTCATTAAAATAACATGACTTTAATTTATACTATATATTACATTATCGAGAAAGGGAAAATACATGCATTACATGTCTTGGAGTGTCCAATGAGTGTTAGTGACACATTAAAGGCGTCAAAATGGTCACGCTACACTGTGCTTACATCATAAATGTCATGAGAACCTACAAAATTTTCCTAAAGTAGAATACTTCACATCAATGTTCCTAATGCAGCACTTCTCAGACCTAAATTCAAAAGCCTCTAGGCTACTCCAAACAAATTATTTCTATTTCTATTTCTATTTCTATGTTAGACCTTCCTAAAACATTCCCTCTAGTAAAACACAAAACTATACAAAAATTTAACCCATCTTCTCTTCAACTTTTTTCATAAATCAACCATGAGCAACGTATTCACACACAGGATAATAATTCAAGCAAGAAAGCATCTATCCCCCATTCTCCTGGCCACTCCTACCTACACACATTTTTCTGCATAAGCACAAGAATGAAATACAAAACCAAAATGAATCCATCCACAACACTAGAGCTTCAACTCAACCATGAGAAAACCTAACCATAACAGTTATAAAAAAATTGCAAATACTGAGTATAATCAAAGGATTAGTGAATATAAATAGATATAAATAAATATTGGAGAGAACAAAATAACATAATCGGTAGATTTAGAATAATCATCTACAAAATCTAATCTTTCCAAAAAGTTATAAAAATCAATGAGAATTACCTCGAGCCCCTTTTTTCTCCTCCTCTTTGGTCTCACCTTCTCCATTCACCTCCTTCTCTGCCACCGTTTCCTTCGCCACCTCTGAATGCACCGCGGCAGCAACTGGCTCCTCCTCCTTTGCTCTCTTTTCGGCCTTTCCATTCTTTTTAGCCTTCAATTCCTTCGTCCTGTTCTTCTCCTCTGCCTCCACTTTGTCCTTCACCATCCGAACCACAGCATTCACATCATTCACCAATGAATCGCTCTTGAACAAATCACTCTCCCTTGCCACGAACTCAAAAACCCTCTCCAAAAATCCAATCGGGTCAGACGGATCAAGCACGCCGTCAAACTGCACCTTTTTTACTGACGAAGTCGTCGGCTTCTTTTCATCTTCTTCTTCGTATTCAGATAGTATAGCCATTAGTTTATTGATTGGATTCGAACCAAAATCAAGCGAGGGTTTTAAGAGTTTCCGATTTTTGGGAATTTTGTAGGGTAAAAGATTTGAGAAGAGGCGTGTATATATAGGAGGAAAATTTTAGAGAAGTAAAAGAGTTTTCTCGAAGTTCCTACTTTTGGGAAATTGTAGAGAGGTCCCTTGAATTCTTCAAATTATTGCTACTGCACAGCATACAATTTGAAATTTGTGGGAAGGTCCTTTTAATTCGTTGGATTCGATAAATTCAACTTACATTTGTATCGCTATAGGGGTCTTGTGATCTTTACAATAAGGTAAAAAAATTGTGACTCTGTATTTCTTGATACAAAACATGTCTTGTTAGGAGAAATTCAAAGGTTTCAATATGCGTGTAAGAGCTAAGAGTTCATTGTCAAATGTACATTAATCGTTGAAAAGAAATACAATTTAACAAAATCATCTGTGAAAGAAAATACAATCAAACAAATCTTTTGTTATAAAGATCGAAACAATAAGAATTGACACATGTCCAAAGGGTTTGAAAGTTTCAATATATACCCTTGACATTAATTTTCTATGTATATTGCATATGTGATCAATGAAAATGTAAGCAATATTAATAATTGAACAGCCAAAACTATGTTCATTATCTCTCCCACACTTAAATTATACTTTTTCGACAATTGGTTATCGGAGTACAAACGATCATCAAATCTTTCATCGAAGTATGAGCATTTTGCATGTTAATAGTGTCTAATTTTGCTAGCAATATATATATGATTGCAGATGTAACAAAGAATCTATTGACAATTTGATCGTTCGAATTTGGAAGTCAATGAAAATAATGTATTGAAATCTATACGCTAACAAAATTGAGAACTAAAGACTTAAATGTTACAAAAATTGACAAGAGTTGTACGTTAATAACTTAATATACATAAAGAATACGAATTGTGGGTGTAATTTTCCAATAATGTAAGTCTAGTCTATAAATTTAAAATATGCTATTCTATATTTCAATATTGAACTAGTTTCAATAAGGCAAACATATTCAATTTTGTTCAATTGGATAATTGTACTTAAATTTGATTTTAACGGGATATATTCACTTTAATTTGATTTCAATCGAGTAACTACATTTTAATTTGATTGCTAAGGTAATTTTGTCCAATTTAACTCATAAAAATCAATGACATACCCGTCAATAAATGATGATCATCAACGTGACTTTCAATTTCTGAGGTAAAATAAGTGTAATTTCAATAAAATAAAGTACGAAAATCATTTATCAACAATTATATTATCAATTTTCATCCGGCCAAGTAACATAATTGGACGGAATTATCCAATTAAAAATAAATTAAAGAGAATTTATTGAACAAAATTAAAGTATAATTATCTAATTAAAACGCGATAAAAAGGACATATTTACCACACAAAGTTGTACTAAATTCAAATTACAATTGATTATCATGCGAAAAAGTTACAAATGTCTTGTTCCTCCCTCTTCAATAGTCTATTTATTACGAGATTTTGCACTTAATGATACAGTAATAATGGATTAAAATTCAAACAAACGCTGCAATTATTATTAGGCTATGTTTGATATTCTTTATTTTTCATGAAAAAAGGAAAATAATTTTAATTTTTCATGATTTATGATTGTTTGATGGAAAATTTACCCCTACACATGCACCAATTCCACCAAATTAAGGAAACAGGTCTGCTGAATTTTTTATTTTTTATTTTTTCGGGTAATTGAAACAAATTTTATAATTAATTGTAAAAAAAATCATTTTAATGGACAATTTCCATATAAAACAAAGTTAAACAAATACTAAACTTTGATGAAAAAAATGATTTTTTGGAAATATATTTTATTTTATTTTTTACTTTTTGGCAATGGAAATAAATTTTAAAACAAATTATGAAAAAAATTATCAATTTAATAGGCAATTTTTATATAAAACAAAACCAAACGAACACAAAAAGATTCAAAATTTTAAAATTTTTCGGGTAGAAAATTATACCAATCAAATACACTTAATTAGCAATTCCCTCAAAAAAACAAATTCTAGACAATTATTTTTTCTGAAATTCATTTTCTTTCCACCAATTTTCTACTCTTGCAATCAAACAGACCCTTATTAAATTTATAAGATCCTTGTTTGATAATATTAATGTTGCAATATTTCACGTCATTATTATAAATTAAACAATTGCTTCAAATAATATTTTAAAGAATTCTATTTTATAGATTTTAATGAATTTTTTAAGGTCATAATAAAGAGATATGATTACTCACAAAATAAAAAATTCTAACATTGTAATTTATAATTAAAATTCTTAAACTTATCGTTTAATAGTGAAAATTCATAACTTTGTCATTTAAAATAACTATTTGCACAAATCTACAAAATCAAGCAAATAAACAACAAATTAAAAATAATTTCCAAAGAAATTATAATATATAAGATCAAGCAAATAAATATCAACAAATTTAAAATTATTTCAACCTAAAAATGAAATCATCTTCATTATAGTGTTTAGAATCACACACAATACATACATTAAGGGAAATATTTTAATTAAGGGAAAATTGCAGTTGCATTACCAAATCTTTCACTTTTATGTAGACTCGACCCAAACATTTACTTTGTGGCAGCCACGGTATTAAAACTTTCAAAAATTCGCACTTGAAATCCAAATTGATGATTTCTGTTAATTTGATGGTTAGTTGATCCCAAAAATTGAAAAACTGATAATTTTGAACACACTTCCTCCTTTCAAAATTCAAAAACAAAAACAAAAAACCAAAATCAAGATCTTCTTCCTCCTCCCAATATCCTCACCCTACCGTACCCCACCCTAAAACCAAATCAAGAGTCACCCGCCACCGTCACCTTCCACCGCCGCCCACCCCTTCATCTTCTTCCCCAATGAAGAAATCATAACCACATATATCTACTTAGAAATCAGTAAATCCTTTTTTTTTTTTCATTCCATATTGTTTAGGGGATGGATGTCGAACCTTAATTAAATGGTCAAGGAGATGGTCAGAGGGATACTTCCCCCTCAGTTGAAGATAATAAAAGTGAATTTTGCCTAATATTAATTTGTTCACGATTTCAAAAAAATTGTTGATTTCTTATTTGCCAGCCTATTGTGAGCCTGGTTGATGAATGTGGAGCCCTCATATATGCTGGACATTGGGGACTCCATAGCATTTCAGTACAAAGAAGAGTGACTTTTGCACCATGGAAAATTGCACCCCTTCAATAGCCCATCCAATAATTCAAAAGCCCAAGCTATAATTGAATATGTATACAAAATGGTCTATAATTGTATAATTGAATCTAAGAAGTTTCAGATTTTGCATAAAACCCAGTTGTCTGAGCGAAGAAATTAAAGAAAGAAATTAATGGAAGAAATTGCATTTTAGCGAGGTTAAATTTTGATTATAGATCTCTTCATTGAGGAAGAAGATGAAGGGGTGGGTGACGATGGCGGGTGACTCCAGATTTGGTTTTGGGGTGGGGTGGGTGGCGTGGGGGTGAGGTTGAGGGTATTGGAAAGAAGAAAGATTTCGATTTTTTTTATTTTTAATTTTTAAAAAGGCAAAATGTGTTCACACTACATTACCCTTGATTTAGTTGGTCAAAATGATCAATTTTTGAGGTCGACTAACAATCAAACTAATATAAGCCATTCATTTGGACTCTAGGTGAAGTTTTTGAAAGGTTCAGTACTACGGATGTCGAAGAATGAAGGTTTAGGTCAAGTCTCTATAAAAGTGAAATGTTTGATATCTTAATCGTAAATTTCCCTCTAATTAATAGAATTTCTAAATAAAAAATGTACTGATTCTTTTTTTTTTTTTTTGCCCTTTGCTTGCCAGCATAAAAGTTCGATTCCAAATTCCAATAGAAATGAGAATTCAATTCCTTCCCTCCAAACGTTGAATAATAGAATTTCTAAATAAAAAATGTACTGATTTATTTTTTTTGTTTTTGCTTGCCAGCATAAAAGTTCGATTCCAAATTCCAATAGAAATGAGAATTCAATTCCTTCCCTCCAAACGTTGAATTTCGGAATGAAAACTGAAAATAAGATAATTTTTTGACCGAAAATGAGAGATTTTTAATACTATTTATTTCTATATTTTATATTTCTTATTTAATTCAATTAAATTTCTTTTATTTTGTCAAAGGTATAAATAATTGAACTTTATTGAACTTTACACTTGTGGACTTGAAATCCATTGAAATACAGGGGTTTACTGTAATTCCTGATACTTGTTAATTACATTTATGGTCTTAAAATCTAGTAAAATAAATTCTTGCAATTAATGAAATCTTTAGAAATATCATGAGTTAGAGTAACTCCAATGCATTATATTTATCGCACGCCACTTGCCAGATAAGCAGAAAGACATGATTCACGTGATGTTGATGTATAATAAATAGACGATCAATCTCGAAAGTAATCTGTAATGCTTTCTACGTATTGGTATCTATGCGATGTTAATTTTCTTTTAAAAAAATCACACTAAATATCAAATATAAATTTTGAAAAGAAATATTAATTTTATTGAGTCACTAAATTTAGATGGACTTCTAGACACTGACAATATCTATTTTTTGTTCATCACACCAGTTTAATGGAGTCTTTATTTGCTTGAATTAAATTTTTTTTTTAAATACAGTTTATTTTTGCTTACATTACAAAATTTTAAAACAATCCAGGATTGCACAGGAGATGCTATTATTGGGGACACATGAATTTGAATGAGATTTATCAAAATCTGATTTATGGACACTTAAAATTTGATTTGGGAACACTTATATTTAGTACACCACATTTATTTCACAAATATAAATAGTCTAATTTTATTTTTATTTTTTAAAAAGAACAAGATAAGGCGATGAAAAAAAGTATTCCTACTTGGCAATCATGTCCTCTTCAAATATTACCCACTTAAAATATTAAACTTCTTTCTCATTTACCTTAATATTTTGCTCTCTCCGCCGAAACACAAAACATGTATTATTTTGAAAAATCAAAATTTTCTTTATTTCAATAGTTCAAGATCGTTTATAGATTTTCACGTGTCTGTTGTAATTAATAAATAAAGAAACGAAATCTATCTAAATTCGATAATCAATTCTTAAACTAAATATGAATCACGAAACTTCAATTTTCTAGATCACACACTTTCAACTTTCGGATTTAAAAAACTTAACGTTTCAAACTTTTTTTATAGTAAATGTCAAGACTATACTGCGTGTGAACACCTTCTTTTAATTAAACTAAAAATCTATGTTTGGATTGAAGAAATTATTTTCTCATTTTTTTTCTAACCAAAAAAAATGTTTGGCACGTTTTTCTGTGGTATAAATCGGACCCCAATGTGCCTATGTAAGGCACAAAGGCCATGTCCTAATCCATATCAAATTAGACCTCAATTCGGTACAATTGCACATATAGTCCCTACACTTTAATATTAAATATATGCAATAAATTACTCACAATTTATTTGCTATTTTATCACGATAAAATATACTACATGGGCATACAACCCAACAGTCTCACACAAAAATTCTGGTCAAGAAGCTAAGGCACTCCCTACCTCTACCCAATCCCAATGGCTTAATAATTTGTAGTTACAATAAATAGAAAGCAAAATAATTGGTTTTTCGTTCTAGAGGTATAGTCTGACAATTGCTAGTCAATTTCGCTTGTCCTACCTCACCTAGCATCCCAGGTGAGCCGCGGACGCGAGTCGAATAACGATTTGGGCATGCAAATCGATCGATGGTTTGTACGAGGTGGCTGTCAATACAATAAACAAAAAGCAAAAAAAAAATTGTATTTTTATTCAAAAAATGATCTAGGAATGCTAAGTGAGGCAAGCCGCTTGTTGACTCAACTAGCTTCACCTTGTCTTAAGTTCAAGACAAGCCGTGTGAGCGAGCCGATCATCGATTTGGCCATGCAATCCCCTCGTCTGCTAGTTTGCAAGTTGACTTGCGAAACTGAAAAAATATACAATTTCGATATAAAAAAATATAACTAGTGTAATACCTCAAATTTTCACAAACATTGGAGTGTTACCAAAAATTCAATTATCTTCATGTTAAAAGCGGAACCAATACAAATAAAAGTAATTCCTTTATTTTCAACAATAAATATCAATTAAAACATGGAATTTGTTTTTGTAAAAAAATAAGCATAATCACCTAATTAATTAATAAACATGTCTTTAAACAAATAAAACTAACCATTGAATTGGAAGATAGAAAAACTTAGTGTTTTTATTTTTTTCAAATCCTCAGACGGCCTGCATCACCATCTTGCCACAAATTCACTCAATCCGAACTAGGCTGTAAAGTTATAGTAAAAGTGAGTATTTAAAAATACCCGATAAAATACATAAAGTTTTCATACACAATTATATAACGATCAATTTAAACAATTAATACCACTATTTTCTTATGAAGTACATTGGTGACCAAGCGATTCATTCATCTTATGTCATCTTAAGTTTTCGAAAAATTTCATACCTCTTTATAAAGAACCCGAAAGTCCACTGACAATTCATACATAAATGATTGAACACATAAAGGTATACGGAAACAAACCATTTGCACGTAAGTATCTTACTTCGCTATTAGAAGGTTGAAAAGAAGGTAAAATCTTGTACGTAAAAATTCTCCTTATATTTTTTCTGTAATTTTTCCTCTCATTCTCTCTCTCTGCAATGGCTCTCTATATTTTCCATAATGAAGTAATGAGAATTCTTGTAGTATTTTTAGTTAAAATTCACCATTGAGTTTGTATGCAACTAGAATTGAAAAATCATGCAATATAAGAAATTTAGATAAGAATTGATTTCAAACAAAAAAATTACGATTATATCATATTAATGGTTTTCTTAATTAAAATAATAAACCAATGAACTGCAACACCCCAAATTTTCATAGACCTTTTAGTGTTAACAAAAGCTCAGTATAGTCTCTCAATATTTTTTTTTCCAGAATTATTAAAAGACATCTGCGTCAAAAATCCTCATTAAGCCCCTCTTTGTTTCTCATTTTTATCCATAAAAATGAAAAATATGATCGCTATTCATCACATCAAACCATCAACATTGACTTTCTATCTCTTATGTGGGGTCCAATAACAACTGTATTTTATGATCGTTATCCATCACATCAATCCATCAATTTCGAATTTCTATCTCTTGTGTGGAACCCAATAACGACTATATTTTTCATTTTCATTCTATAATAATATGCACCAAACGAAGGTTAAATAATCTTATTCTATAAAATATTCGGGATGTTACAAACTTTTCTCCTTAAAATGAATTTTGTCCTCAAAATTACCTCAACTACTTGAAAAATTTTGGGTACTTGACCCTTCACATAATTATAATATTTAATAACATGAAGCAAGAAAACTCATAATCTTGCTAAAAGAATGACATTTCATTTCATTCATTGGATCAATCGGAATGTGGCCGAATAGTGAGTATCGCATGCCAATGATTTTTCGTATCATTATATGTTTTAAAACTTTACAGAAGTTAACATTGTCCTTCAACTCATAAATCTTATAAAAATATTTTATTTATTATACATATCTACTTTATATATATATATGAAGAAGGCGGTTGTAAGGCGGTTGTATATTAAAAACTCATACTCAGTACTCTTCCTAATCATGATATCTTATTCTTTTGATAAAATAATATCCCTTTTTTTTTAAATAAAAATATGCCATCTGAGATATATGAACTTTGGCCTAACTCCATTCTTGTAAGGACACCACGGCACTCCCTTATCAAGAATTCTTAAAAAAGA
>CAIGRB010104255.1:0-23991 GCA_903798255.1 Fraxinus quadrangulata | reverse complement strand
CCCCCCCCCCCCTTCCCCACCCCAATCAGTATTTGTAAAGATCTCAATTTCCCTACTTTCACATTTCTTGAAAAATAGACCTTTATGTGGAGTTCCCTTGAGATACCTTAGGATCTTGTAAACGGCTTTTAGGTGAGCTTCTTTTGGTGAGTGCATATGCTGGCTTACCACACTTACTGTAAAGGCAATATCGGTCTAGTGTGTGATAGATAGATTAGTTTGCCAACCAGCCTCTGATACCTTTCCCTTTCAATTGATTTTCTTGCATTTTTCGTCCTTTTTCGAGCTTCAATGGGTGTCACTCGGCTTACGGCCGAGCATGCCCGTTTCCGTTAGGAGGTGGACATGTTTTCGTTGAGAAACATGGATCCCCTTCTTCAATCTAGCTACCTTCATTCCCAAGAATTACCGCATTTGTCCCATATCCTTAACTTCAAATTTAGTGGCTAAGATCTTCAATCTTCCCATTTCCTCGATAGCATCTCCAGTTACGATTATGTCGTCTACATATACAATCAAAATTGTCTTCCTATTTTTCTGCTTGTAGAACATTGCGTGATTTGATTGTCCCTGATAGTATCATTCCCTTTTTATCACCATTGGAAATCTATCAAACCATGCTCTAAAAGACTATTTGAGTCCATATAAGGACTTCTTCAACTTTCATACTTTGTTTTCTTCTCCCTTTTTACAGAAATTTGGGGGTAGTGTCATAAAAACCTCCTCTTCTAGTTCGCCATTCAAGAAAGCATGTTTTTAAAGTGGGCAATTTAGATTGGTGGCCAAGGACAAAAGAACTCAAACCATGTTCAATTTAGCTACGAGTGCAAAGGTTTATGTGTAGTCAATGTCGTAAGTTTGAGTAAATCCTTTCGCAATAAGACGAGCTTTGTACCTCTCTACCGTCCTACCAGCTCTGTACTTTATAGTAAACACTCATTTGCAACCTACTGTTCTCTTACCGTGTGGCAAATTTATCAACTCCCAAGTTCCCTTTTTTTAACACCCTCATTTCCTCCATCACAGCTTCCCTCCACTAAAGAATCTCCAATGCCTCGCGGATGATCTTAGGAATTTTCACACTATCAAGGTTAGAAGTAGAAGTATAATATTCTGTGGACAAGGCATTGTAGGATACAAATTTTGATATGGGATTGAGGGTACATGAACGAGGTTGTTTTCCGAGTGCAATGGTAGATCAATATTATCAGTTTTAGGAGTATTAGAGCGATGTTCTATTACCCGATTTGGCCTGGGCAAGGACTCTTGGTTGTGCAGAGCTGTCATCGAGTTACAATCGGTGCCTCAGGTGTGAGATTCTTATCATACCTTGATTTTGGCTTTCGTGAGTAAACCAACACCTTTGTTCTGCTATTTTTCTACACCTTCCTCTGAGTTTAAGCTTATGTAACCAGAAAAGGAGTGGAGGAGGATGTTGGTGTGATAAAATAATTGTTTTAGACAGGATCGGTATTTAGGAAAAAATGTAAGAAAAGAGAATCATCAGCTGAGCATCCAAGGTCTGAAATTCACTCAAATTCTCTCCCTGAATTGAGGACTTGGGTTAGAAAAGACTAGTTTCAAAGAATGTGACTGGCAAATGTGCGATGTGACACGGGATCATAGCACTTGTAACCTTTTGAGTAGGTGAATAAAGAAGGAAAATGGGCTCGAGTTTCTAGTTTAATTTGCTGGTGTGTATATGTACAAATGCTGTAGAACCAAAGATTTGAGGGGAAGAGTGGAACTAAGTCGAGAGTGAGGAAATGCATTTTGAAATTTTTGAAAAAGGGTGACAAAGGAAAAGACTCAACTATACATTCTGTTTATGAATAGATTGTAGTCAAGATAGCATCGTCCTAAAAAATTTTTAGCACGTTGGTAGTGAACATTAGGGCACGAGCTATATCAAAGATGTGTCTGTTTTTTCGTTCGACAATCTCATTTTGTTGAGGGGCGTCAACACATGAACTCTGGTGAATGATCCCATGTTCATGAAGATAGAGATTCAAACATTGATTGAAATATTCAGCACCATTGTCGGTACGTAAAATTTGTATTTTGGTATTGAATTGTGTTTGCATCATGGAGTGAAAATTAATAAAAATAGAACGGACTTCAGTTTTGTCTTTCAACAAATAGACCCAACTAAACCGTGTATGGTCATCTATGAATGTGGTGAACCATTTTGTGTGTGTTCGATTAGGAATACGAAAATGACTCCAAATATAACTGTAAATCATAGTGAATGGTTTAGTAGGTTTGTATGTGGACTTTGTAATGAAGTACAATGATGTTTTGCAGGTTCACACTTCACATTGAATATCAAGAAACATTTTATTGAAACAAAGTGTATGAAATAAATGTCGCAAATACTGAAAATTGGGATGACCCAGCCTAAAATGCCATAACAAGAGCTCACTGTTCTTGAGGAAAAAATAAAATCACAGATAGCATTTTAACACTGGTTACTCACTTTAGCTTGCTTAAAGTAGTAGAGTCCCTCACCTTCTTTAGCACTGTCAATCGTCATCCCCGATGACAGGTCTTGAAAGATACAATGAGAGGAAAGGAATTTAGCAGAGCAGTTAGAGCGTTTAGTCAACTGACTTATAGACAACAAATTACAAGATAATTTTGGAACATGGAGGATTGAGTCTAAAGAGATAGAATCGGAGATACATATACTTCCTTTGCCTACAACAGGGGAAAAGAATTTATCTACAATTTTTATTTTCATATTTTCAACTCATGGTGAATATGTTGAAAACGTATGATAAGAATCGGTCATATAGTCAGATGCTCAAGATTTTCTAATCTAGGGAGTATGAGGACGGGAAGTGGTTAAGGCTTTCAAGGGATTACATTTATGGGCTAAAGAACCAAATGAATGCTTTTTGATGACTAACCAGAGGATTGAAGGGTAGCAATCATTTCCCTGATCTTTTTTTAATTGATTAGAATTTGAGGTGCTACCGCTTGGAGTGAAGTGGGTGTTTTTCTCCCCCTATTGTTTCTTGGTTCGACTCGTGCAAATTTTCGGAGTCATCGATTCCTGGCGGTTGACGGAGGCATTTCCCATTGTTAGCTTCATTTAGGAGAAAATCGACTCTGATATCATGAAATCAAAATGATTTATTTCTTGAATAAATTATACACACCTATTACACCATATTTATAGTACAACAATGAAGATAAAAAAGGAAAAATAATTTCCTAATTTATGAGACAAGAAATTAGCCTAACAATCAGCTTTAGTTATGGAAAGATTTAATCAATCATGATCAATCTCTAGGATTTCTACATTAGGATTAGCATAGCTCAGGATTCTGATGTCAACGTTTTTTATTGTTTTTACTTCGAATGTGTGGCTCAATATTCTAGAAATTATTAAGCCGATTTCGAGACACATTTATTTTCAAGTGAACATAAAGCAAAATAAACGAAGACATAGAAAAGCAAAATTCATCTCGTCTTCGAAAAGAATGTATTCCACAAGTACGCATTGAAGTCGATATGTTGTATTGAATGTTTCAACATTATGAACAGAATTGGAGAAAAAAAAAAGGAAAAAGAGAAAGGCAATCGTAAGTATAATAGTTTTATGAATCTCTTTGATTGTTTTACTTCCAAGAGATTGAGCTAAAATTTTCTTCCCCTTTCAATCCTGCGTTGGATGAGTCCACATGCTTGGGAATATAGACACTGGCATTTAGCTGCTGTCACTGGGTATCAGCATACGAGCATTTATCTTTCTAGTGGCATTATTCCTTCTAGACTTTTAGTGTATTGAGTTCCATGTGCAATATGCTGACAACACACGTACAATTCTTGTCTTCAGTTTATTGTCCAGATGAAATATATGGTTGGCTATAGAATGATTCTGTAATTTGTATATATTCATCTCTTACTCTGTTTAGTTTAGTTTATATTGTCAGTTTGCTTTCTTGTAACTGAACTAATATGTAATCACTCGTCTTCTATTTGAGGAAATTCATATTCTGGCCATCACTATTGAGTGCTATACTGAGTTTCGGTCAAGGAGGCTTGCACATGCTCATATTTATGTGGATCCATAAAATTCTCTGTTTTGTCCAGATTTTCTTGAATAAAAATACTGTACCTGAGATATGTTGGTGTTTAATTCATTTGTGATATGAGATCCAGTCACTTACACTGAAGGAGAAAACTGGTTTCCCACAATTGTATGTGTATTCATTTTTCCATGAACCTTTTGGTGCTAGGTACTCACGCTAATATTATTTGTATGCTTATATTTTGGGTGTTGAGTGTCTGACATCTTATAGTTCTCTCATTTAGATTTGATGGTTAGTTGGGGAACAGTTGATGAATATTTCTATAGACTTGTTTGATAACTTCAACTTCGGTTGTTTACTTGTTTTTTAAACAATGTACCTCTGCTTGGGTTCTTGGATTGATATGCGCAAGGTTTTTAACTCTTTTCTGCAAATTCTAAACAGAATGTTTTATATTTTGCCCCCGTCAATAATATTTTACCATGAAACTGAGAATCCTGTCCATGTACCTAATGCAGATTTTACCCAACAATGAAAATGGGTCATATATTCACTTTTCTTGAAATTCAGGTGGTTATCTTCGTTCTCCTTTTCCTTCCCTACCCCTGGGGTATCAGTGTCATATAATTTGAATAACTGATATGATTGGCGCACTTTTATGTCTACATTGTAGCCTGGATATGGTACTTATGTGCGTGACTTCCAGATTTCGAAGAATGTTAAGTTTTCTCAAGAAGATAAAATTGTAAGCATTTCCTATATTCCCAAGTTGAGTCCTGTACTTTGGGCAAGGTGACTATAATCTTGAGATAACTTGTCATTACCCGCAGTAGATGTGATTGTATTAACCTTGTTACCTCGTACATATTGCTCATCATAGGTAGTAATTTCTTAATTTTATCCATGAGAAGACTATAACTAATGGTACTTTATTTTAACTTGATATAAATACTAAGCTGTGTATGTAGATGATTAAAATTGTAGTTTCTCTTCCAATAAGTTCTATTTAAGACTTCAATAGGTAGTTGAGCCATATCAAAATCTTTATGGACAAACAAGCCGTACTTAAAAATATCCCCCAAATAGACCGTATAGTTTAAGGAAGTATCTTCTATTCTATTGTTACTCTTCAAGTTCAATTACACAAACTCCTAATTTTTAATAGTTTCTTTCCATTTTTATCTTTTTATAGATGAGTTTCATATTCTTATTTGATCATTTTTGGAGCATTGGTACTTGACAATCTGTTGACAGTTAGCATCAGATTATGGATTAAGAGTTTACATTACGACATAATCATGAGTTCTAATCTTATTTAGATGATTGTAGTTCTATCTAAAATATGGATCAATTTGGTGATAACAATACTCATACGTAAATACATGCAAAAGATAGGTAAGTTTGATATTAATGGATTGTTTATCTTCTTATTCCTTTTGCCTTGCAGAGGTTATTTGTTGTGCAAACAGATAGAATTGAGACATCTTCATGTCTCTGTAGTCCTCCCAAAGCGAAGTAAGCATTTTGTTTCATTATCTTTCCTGTTGAATACAATATTAGAATATTATTTTCCTTTCATCAAACTATTTCAAGCGTCCTTTTGCATTTGGCTTCTGCAGCTTTCTGTTGAATGGAAAGGGAGTGGAAAGAAGGACTAACTTGTACATGGTTTGTTGTGGATTAAATTTAACAAGTCATTTCTACATTTAAGCTAATTATGTCATGGAATTTTATATACTTATATTAGTTGGCTTTACTAGGATACTGGACCTCAAGTTCCAACACTTGTGACACATATGCTGAAATATGGATCAAATCTTCTTCAAGCTGTGGGTGACTTTAATGGTAACACAGGTTTCGACTTCCAACATTTTGGGTTTACTTGTTGATTATTCCAAAAAACTTACTCGGTGTTAATTATTGTGAAGGAAATTACATTATAGCAGTTGCTTTCATGAGTACAATATCGACTCCTGATATTAATGTCATTCAAGATTATGTGCAGCATGTTCCTGCGACCATAGATTCCGGTGAGACAATGCATTTATTTCACTATTTTTACTGCAAACAGCAATCATTAATGATTACATGTTTTATGGATAAGATTTGTTACTTTGCTGGAGTGAAGTTACATTGTTTACTGATTGTTTCCTTTGCTATGTAGATTCTGAAATTACCGAGGGGGCATCGCGGATATCAATAAATTGTCCTATTAGGTAACCCTTCTCATTTGTTTGCCTAACCATGTTATCTATTCCTGCTAGTCCATTGCCTTTTTTACTTGTATTATGCAGTATGATAATGCTGGAGATGTTTTCTAATGCAAGGGATAATGTTTGAGAGTAAACAACCTTAATAATTTAACACTCACAAATCTCCGGCAGCTTCAATGCCTGATGCAGAATTTCATATTTATCTTGCATTTTGTTTCTATCATCATATTAATAGCTTATCTGATGTTTTGTCATTTCATTTTCTCATATATCCATTCGCTGATGGTATGAATTATTATCACATCACCGTTCCATGAATCTCAACTTTACTTGGTGCCCCTTGATGCGCTTCTGATTAGATTATCTTTGTTCTGAATCTTGAACAGCTTCACGCGTATTAAAACTCCAGTCAAAGGACATTCATGCAAACATCTTCAGGTAACTGCAAGCATTACATAACTGAAGAAAAGTTCCACACTTTCAAGCCTGCTAGGGAATAATTCACCTTTTAGTCTATATCTTGTGTGCAAGTTGAAGTGTGGAGATAAAAAATCCTTCTCCTAAGCCAATTGTGGTCAAGTGGATATTGAATTCTTCAGTTGTGATGGTCTAGCTTTAGTGTTTGCATAAACGAATTATGCTTGCTTATTGTTATTCATCTCTAAAATCATATTTTGACTATATAACTTGAATATTTAAGCCTGTTTATGGATCTTGTAACTACGGTAAGATGTCATTGGTTAATGATATGAGAGTTAGATGAACTAATCTGTCTGTTTGAACAGGATAGAGGTTAAGGCCAAACCTCCGCCTGCAGAGTCTATTAGGTAAAAAAATGAAAAAAAGAAAGCTAATCTTTCTGTAAACAGAGAGGAAAGTGAATGGGAAGTCCCAAGATTAGAAAATTAATTTATCGTGCTAAGACAAATCTAGATTAGTGCTTTATTTTTCCATCCTCATATTTCTGGTCTGATTCTTGTTCGCTTCCCTTCCTGTGTAACCTTATTTTTTACTTAGCCCCTGTTTAATTTAGATAAAAATTAGATTTTTAGTATATTTTGATAAAAATTGTTAAAATATACGGTTGGAAAGTTGATAAAAGTTGTGGGTCCCATGAAATGTGTGGTTCAAAATGAGTTTTAAGAAATGGGGGCCAAATAGGGGCTTAATTTTAGTTGACGATTTTATATTCCTTTTCATTTTCAGTGTTTTGATTATGGCAACTATGTGGATATAAATTCAAGAAGACCATCATGGCGCTGTCCACATTGTAATCAGTGCGTCTGCTTCACTGATATCCGCCTTGATAAAAATATGGCGAAGGCAAGTAGCTTATTTGCATTCACCCCTATATTCTTGAATTCCTTAAGTTTTGAGTGATGTAGTTGGAATTTCTTCAGGTATTGAAAGAGGTTGGACCAAATGCCAAAGAGGTAATCATCTCCTCAGACGGATCGTGGAATGCTGTCATGGAAACAGATGATGCTACAAAGAAACCAGAGGATAAGACCTCCAATGTTGGACAGGATGTGCCTTCAGAAATTGAATCTGCTGGTTTAGCAGATGCACCTATGGAGATTCTTGATCTTACAGAAATAGATGATGTGACAGATGCAGTTGCCATTAGCGAAAGTGAAGACAGAAAACTTTCCCCGACTGCCCATCAAAGTCTTTCTATGACTCAGACTCCAAGTGTCAATCCTCAAATGGCCAACACAAATGATGTTAATCGAAACTTTTCTCAGATTGATGATTTCTGGTCTGAGATTTTTATGTCCACCTATGGAATGGGGACACTAAATGTTAGATCAAATCCACCAATTGCTGGTGTTTCTAACAAGGAACTTGAGTCTTTTCATGGAAATGTTCCTCTCACAACTTTTATGCCGGAAAGTGAAACTGCTTTGCCAAATGTTTTGCAACTGCAGCAGTATCAATTTGGAAATCCAAATATGAGTAATGAGTTTGGTGGGCTCCCTTCAATATCTAGCCATGCAACAAGAACACCAATTGCAATTCACACCCTTCCTGCACGGACCCCTACTTCTGTCCTTGAACAGAGATCAAGTAATAGTATGAATGTCATTATACAGAATAGCCCTTCAGCAGCTTCTCAAGCCTCACCTTCTGCACGATTGTTTGCAGATGGTTTCTCTACAGTCCATTCAACTTCATCTCAGGCATCACAGATGCCTTCATCTTCATTGCAACAGTACTTGGGTATACAGGTAAACTTCTACGCATAATTACTTTTTAGACAGTATATATAGAGTTACAGATACACACAGTATGATTAAATAATGTAAGTTGCTTAACTATTCTCTTCTTTGGTGAATTGTGATCAGCAAAACCGTTCGGTTCCTTCTGTTCGTCCATCTCAGCGTAGTATTGGTCTTCAAACTCCCAATCAGGTGCCAAATGCTTATAGAGTTTCATATGAACGCCAAAGTTCAAGTCAATTGCAAATGGCAAACCTTGCAGCTTCTCATGCAATCAATCAGTCTTTCGGACAAGTCCAATCATCAATACAACCGTCTGCCAATTTCTTGGGCCCTCAAATGCATGGGGTAGGTTCACGAAGGGGAGTTGATCGGTCAACAGGCATTGTTGGTAGTCAGCAATCTCGTTTAATGGTCCCTAATCAGAGAAACGGGCAGATGGCAAGGCCCGTTGAGACATCAAGAGCACACCCATATTTACTGAATGCTGATGGTCGTAGGATGCCTTCTGTTGCTCACCAGATAGAGAATACAGGAGGTACATCACTACCGGTCACAAGAACAGATGCTTACAATCAAGCTGACCAAAACTGGAGGCCCAAAGCCCGGATGCGTGGAGCCCTATCTGGGCAAGCTTATTCAGATGCTTTAAACCAGTTTATTCTTCGGCCAACCCCGCAACCTCAAGCTGCTCGACCAATCTCAAATGCAGGCCCACTTCCAGGTAATGTCCCAGCACCATTGCAACCTCTCGTGGCTCAGGGTCCTCAACTGCCAAATTATCCATCCATAGGACAAGCTAGTAGGCCTAGGGTTTCTGGTGTTTCACCTGAGGGATCTTCTGGAAACTGATGTGTAGACTTGGAGGTACCTATTAAGTCTCGGATGGCCAAATTTGTCTTCTGCGGCCATTTGTACATGTATTTCTGAATGATTATGGCATGAAGACTCGACTTGGGTTACACTCGGTTTTGTGTTGTTTTCTTCACTCACGAGTGATGAATGCCTTCTTCAGTAGGTAGGAACTCACATTTTTTTGTCTAAGACTGTATGTTGAGTTTTGTTTATGCATGAATTCTCCATCCCCATACATGTTTATTTTCCAGCTTTTTTGTTCTTAGGTTAAGGAAAATTAAATATGTAGTTTTATTATATTCAGGAGCCTTGGTAAATGGCAATAATGCCTCTTGTGATATTGAAGTGGGTTCTGCTATGCACCTTTGTCTGTAATGATCAAGGCTAACGCTTGATTTGTGTTTACTTTTCGAGGCTCGAGCTCAAATGTTGAAGGCTACATTTAAAATTGTTGAGTGGACCATGTTGGGTTTTTAATTGCAACTTTTTTGAGAAAATTGGGTGTGTCGGGCTTTTTGTGGGAAAAAAAAAATTTAAGGGTTCTGTTGTAAATAAAACGCAAAGTAATGTACTTAGTCATGTACAATATATTGAAATTTTAGATGAATTTAACAAAGTAGAAATTATATTCACACGGATTTTGACTTATAACTTCAAAAATCATATTTACAACATATTTATTCAAAAATTAGATCATAATTCAAATGTTTAATATTTATAATAATATTATTAAATTAAATTAATCTTTACCAACCCCCCTTTACCGACCCCACTCCACCTCGATTGCCACCCACAAAACCTAATTCATTTTCAAAAACTATTCACCTCCACGGCCATCACAAACACGGCTCTTCATGGTGCACCCACTCCGACGATTCTTCAAGGTGCATCCACTACGGCTAATCTTTACGATACAACAATGGAGCTCCTTCGTGCTAGGCATCGTTGCTTCGTGCACCAAGAAGTAGTGACGCTCATTCGTGCTAGGCTTCGCTGCTTCGTGCATAGTGGCACGCAGATCTGTTTGTTTTTCCTTCGTACCCTGCAGCGCAAATTGTTTTTCTTTTTTTTTTTTGTTTGATTTCTCTTATACGGATGATATGGAGTCGTGGTTTGTGGTGGCCTATTGTTTTTTTTTTTGTGCTTTTTACGAAGGTTTGGGGTGGTTAACGATCGCTTCTGGTTGAAGTAGGCAACATCAATGGTGTAGTGGTGGTTTTGCACGAGTTAAGGTGACAGTGCAGTGGTGCATTGGGCAGTGTGGTAGTGGTGTGCTATGCGATGAGGTAATGGTGCGGTGTGATGGTGGTGGTGGTAGTGAGGTGGCACGGAGTTCGGTTGGCGCCGGTGATGGGAATGGTGCGTGGGGGTAGAGGTAACGATGAGATGAAGAGTGTTTGTCACCAATTATTTAGGTGGTGACGATGGCAGTAACAGTTGTGATAAGGTAGCTCGACATTGGATTGGTGTCAATGGTGGGGTTGAAGGTGGAGGTGGAATGAAGAGTGTTTGTACTTGGATGTTCGTGGCTAATTATTTGGTTAACCTGTGATAAATAAATAATATGTAATCAATAAAATAAATAATTTATGATCAATAAATAATATGTGATCAATTAATTTGATAATTTGTGACCTATAAAATTTGTGATTAAGAAATAATACGTGAATTATTAATTTAATAATTTATAAATGATAATATTTGTGACCTACAAAATTTGTGGTTTGTGACCAAAAAACAATGTATGATAAATTAATTTGATAATTTGTTACCAGTAATAAATTGTAACTTATGAAATATGTGGTTTGTGATCGAAACATTCAATAATTATTAATTTAATAATTTGTAAATGATAATATTTGTGACTTACAAAATTTGTGATTTGTGATCGAAAAACAATGCATGATAAATTAATTTGATAATTTGTTACCAATGATAAATTGTAACTTATGAAATATGTGATTTGTGATCGAAACATTCAGTAATTGTGACCATAAATTATATAGTATAGTGATTTTAATTTAATTAATAAAATATATTTAATTACCTATTTAATTATGAACCGATTTTTTNATCTAGAGATAATTAAAAGTAACTTGTTGATATTTAATTAATAATTTTTTTAATTAATAATTTTTAATTATGACCTATTTTTGAAGTTTTAAGTCTTATTTGTTAATTTTGATATTGTATATTTTAACCACTTTAAATATATAATGTTCCATTTAACAAAAATGGAATGATAGCCTTAGACTTGATTTTGAGCGCATTTAATAATGGAAACTTTCCTCTTTTGCATTGAATAAGTTTCGAAGTTAGATTTTTTTTTTCTCCTTTCTTTTTTGTCAAAATTTTGGATCAATTCTCTTTATTTATTTTTAAAATAAGAGAGTTAGTTTTAACGAAATATTATTGAGATGTAACAAATTTGTCAAAAAGAGGGGAAAATTTTGAAGGTACATGTTTGACAAAAATAATAATAAATAAGGAAAAAAAAAAGAAGCTGATATCATTTAATAAGATAGTTGCAGAAACTTGCTATAGTACGCAAAAATCGATTTTGCTCACTACGTAATTTTTCATTAATGAGTAAACGATTCTACCGTGCAAGGTAAATACTCCTTCACAATATAATAAAACTTCATCCTCGAGTTTAAAATAGATTTTTTAAAAATATATTATGTGAAAATTATCTTTTTTGGGAGAATGTGATTAAAGAGTTAAACAAAAAATTTACGAGTCTACGTGCAACATTATTTTATTAAAAAAATGTGTGGTTGAAAATTAATTTGAGAAAAAAAAAATGAATTTTAAAGAATCGGTATCAAATATGAGCTTAATTCTTATTGTTGTAAAATGGATAACACGTGTGGCAAGACCAATTCTACATTATGGGAAAGTGCACAAATACTTAATACATCTAGTTCATATAAAACATACATAACATCCCTTACATTTTACTTTACTTTTCTATACAGCATTGACATATTTGTTAGATTCAAGTTCATGTACAATCATGCTACATGCTACTAATTTCGATAGACTATTTGTTCTACCTTAAACGAGATCTTCTATAATCTTGCACGTAAAGAGTTTGTTCTTCAACTCAACAACTTGACAGGTTCGGAAATTTTGAGAGAAATTGAAGTTGCTTCACCAGTGGAATCAAGGTCTCCATTAGTTTCTCACAAGGATGATTGTGAATGCCTTCATACGTTGTCACAACAATGCTAGTGTCTTTCGCGAGTCTTTGAATCTGTTTCTTTACATTGCATGTATGATGCGTGCAACGATAGTAGCTCCTTAGTGACATGACAAAAATGAGGTTTATTAATATATTTTTTAATGGAAATTAAGACAATTAATTGGGATAGCAAAGTAACTAAAAAAAAAATTGATTCTCTTATAATTCTGAGTGTCAAAATAAATTTATTCAGTCGAAATAGATCATGAAGTGGTTCTTAATTAAGGTTTGGTTTATGTTTCAGTTTTTAGTTCATTTTCAATATTTTTTTTTTGTTTTCAGGGTCTATTTCAAGATTACTAAATACAATTAGTTTGTCCTTTTGAAAAATTATTTTCAAAACAGAAAACTAAAGTAAAGAACACTTTTGGTTTGGAATTTTTAAAAATTGTTTTATGACTTTTTATTTCAAGAAATTTGATTATTCAGTAAAAATAAAATAAATTTATGTTAATATATTATCAAGTAATATATATATATATTTTAAAGTTGATAAATCTTACAATTTTTTTTCTATCTACGAATTAAAATTAAAATAAATAATTAATGACGTAGATTGAATATATTTTTATCTATGTTCATTTAAATATTTCTTTAAAATATTTATGTAAATAATTATTAAGAGTTTGAATTATTTTTATTTTTCTAAATTTTTTTACAATTTTATTATTTCAAAACATTTAGAGTTATAGTTTTTAAGAATTTTAGATTTTATTTTCTCAAAATTTTTATTTTTTACACTTTAGAATTTATTAATTTTATATTTTGAGTTTTATTTTTTAAAAATTTAATTCGAGAAGTTCATATTTTTATTTTCTAAAATTCTTAATTTTTAATTTTTTTTTTACTTAAACGTTTGTTTTTCATGTTTTGAGTAAAAACAATGAAAACGTTTTGAATTTAATGTCATAAGTTTAATCTTATTTTTTAAAATGAGTTTGCAGAATATCACACCAAATGCATTTTCAGTGTTTTGCAAGATTGAAAATTGAAAACAACTTGAAAACACCAAACCAAACTCCCTCTTAATTTTTGAGAAAATTGTGTTTCTTTTTTATTTCTGTACATAATTTTTTTAGACGTAATGAAAAATAGTTTGCTTTTATAATCTGATATGTATTTACATACTTGTAATTTATGTTTTCCCATACCATACTATGTATAAATACTTTTACAACTATTTGGGACTTCAAGAAAAAAATAAAAGTTTGAAAGAGTATCTATATCTTTATTTATTTAAAACTATTTTGTTGAGATTTACCTATAAATTAACCAATTCATTGAAAATTTGAAAATTTATGTCGCTTTTCTTCCATTATAGTAGTCCCTCCTCCATTTGTGTTTCAAGATTCAATGAGAATTTGAGCCAAAAATCTCAAGGGAAATCGACTCAAAATGCAGTAAAATTGATCTTTAAAGACCTCCAATTTAAAATCTATTTCTGTGGATGCTATCTTTCGAAAATTAATTGATACAAGATCCTTTTGCACTCTCGAGTATAAAGTTTCATACATGACAGTTGAATTAAAAAAAAAAATCCTCCAAACAGAAACATTTTGTTACGATTTTTTTCCACCTTGGTCGAGAAGGAATCTATTTCTTCAACCCTAGTTGAGATAAGATCTTTTCACTTTTAATTACTTTCAGCATATCCCATTTTAACAACTATCTATTGCCTTGTTTCATGCATTAATCCTTTTGAAATGTTTACGTTTGGGATCTTATTTTATACAAATTTACAATAACAATCTAAGCTTTATATAAGATTGACTGTGCAAATTATTTTTGTTGTTCGACCATGGTTGATTATATATTAGAGATGAACTAATTATTTCTAGTTTTTCTTTTGTTGGTGATTTTTTTTTTTTCCTAAAATGCTAATAATAATAAAGATAAAACTTGATCTGAAGATGAACTTTTTACCTGGGATGAGCACTATTCTTCACAGCTTTCTGCCCATATTTTCGCCATTTGTATCCATCATCAAGAATGTCCTCTGCACTTCTGGTATGAAAAGCAACCCTTGGTGGAATATATTTCTTCTTTCTTCCAGATTTCGCTTTATTTTTGTTTACATTCTCCCCTCCATTCGTGTTCCTAGAATTTGTCGATAAACTTGGAAAAACCGGGTTTTCGCCCCCATTAACCATGGAACTAGACAGCATGTCAGCCAGATCAAAATCTGAGGCATACTGAGAGTTGTTCATGGGTTGGTCTAAAAAGGACGGCGAATTCAACGAGGCCAACGGAAAAGAAGGCGCGAAAAGATAAGGGAAGTTTTCGCCTTCCATGCATAAGGTCGACAAAGATTCTAATTAGATTTGGAGAGGGAAAAAATGTTGTTGGATTCTAGATTGATGATCAAAGATTTATAGAGAGAGTTAGGTAGGCAAACAATTTATTGACTTGATGGACAAATGGATAAAGGGAAAACTTCCTTTTGAATGTAGGGAATGAGGCCTTAATTAACTTGTACCCTTAAGAAATTAAGCCAACCATAATTCACCTACTTTGATCTGTTCAACTCCCTTAAGGTTCAAAGTATAATGTTATTACAATTTACAAACTATATAATTATGTAGAGAGAGAAAGGATGAGTATAAAATTGGCTCAAATGTGGTGAAAAGTACATAGTATAAAAAATTGTTAGACAACTACCCTAGGTTTAGGATTTTCTTGAGGTACAGACCAATTAAGTGCAGTTAAGGTTGTTTGGAAAATGATAGAGAGAATACTCTTGATGGGCATAACCATATGGAAGACTTCTTGTGTTTTTAAGCCTTATAGTTGCATTATATATATTTTTTCATGCCAAAAACTTCACATACACACCTAACACAATCGAAAATTTGAACGACGTAGCTTGCTCATGTGTGGATGCTTTTTAAATATATATATATATATATTTCAAAGTTTTTTCATTTTTTATTTTGAGTAAAATTAGATACACATTTCTTATTTCAGTTTTATCACAAAAAGAAAGCATATAATAGTTAAATTGTATGCCCCATGTCAAAATCGATACTAGTAGGATTTTTTTTCTATGTTTACCATGAAACAAGTTAATGAATTTGAATTTATTATATTTTTCTTCCAAACAAGTTTTTTAATTTTTTGGGACAAGCCAACATGAAACATGAGACTGATACACAGCATAATCTTAACTTTTGTGCGTGTAGAAGTATATAAATATATAATAAGAAACAATGCTTACTCACCTTTAGCAGATAAACAATAAACTTTTGACTAATTAAGTTGCTTAAAAACTTTTAATTGCGTAAATTTAGTTTTGTTTGAAAATTATTTAGTTGAGTATCTGGACATGACTACTCGACAGGTTCCACATATATTTATCGAAGTATCAAGTCAGAGTTTAATTTTTCCCCAAATGCAATTGTTCTTCGAGTTAATTAGGAATATACCTATTAACCGTGATTATTGAGATTTAGTTACCATCATAGCAATTATTTCTAGATTATTTCCTTGATAGAATATTTTGTCCTAGATTAGTTTTATTTCCTTACACAGCAGATTTTACATGTATTAATACACCATTGTATTGTATATTGAATTAATGAAAATTACTTCATTCATATGATATTTAACATGACATCAGAGCATTAGGTTTCGTCTTCCATACCTTGGTTCATTCCATGGCAGACCCTGCTCATGTCCTTGCCTTGGAGGCCAACAAATTCCTTACAGATGCTTCATCCACATACTTCCTGCACTCATCCGATCAACCCAACCAAATTCTTGTTAATACACCTCTAAATGGCGACAACTCTCCGGCCTGGCGCCGAGCAATCACCCGTGCATTGAATGCCAAAAACAAATTAAGCTTTGTTCTTAGCACCATCAAACGTCCTACTGATGACACCGCTGCAGCACTACTTTGGGACCGTTGCTGTGACATGATAATGTCATGGCTTCTATACTCAATTGATCGGTTGCTTACAGGTAGCCTCCTTTACTGTGCCACACCGAACGATTTGTGGGTGGAGCTAGAAACCTGTTTTCAACAAAGCAATCGTACCAAACCTTCCAACTGAAACGGGATTTGGCCAATTTTCACCAAGAACAACAATCAATCACAGCATACTATGGAAGATTGAAGGAGTTATGGAATGAATGAGCCTCCTTACAACCCACGAATCCATGTACATGCGGTGCTTCAAAATCTTTTACTGAACTTCAAGACACTGACCGGGTTTATCAATTTCTCATGGGCCTAAACGAAAGTTTCCAACAGCTATGTTCCCAAAATTTGGCTACAGACCCACTTCCCTCCATTGGACACTGCTATGCCATCCTCCATCAAGAAGAAACGCAGCGCCTGGTTCAATTAGTCCCATCTCAACCGGATGCTTCAGCCCTAACTGTCCGCTCCACGTTGCCCAACACCTCTTCTCGCCCCCATCGTGTATGGCCTACTGGGACACCTCTATGTGAAGCGTGTGGTAAACCGAGTCACCAAAGGAACAAATGTTTCTAAATTATTAGATACCCGGAGTGGTGGCTGTCCAAGAATAAACGCAACGCCTCGATTTCCTCCTAGCCAGATGCTCATCAAGTGTTCGCTGCCATTGCACCTTCAACCGTGAGTGGAATCCCTGGGCTCTCCACCGATCAATATATCCAATTGATGGAACTCCTCAAGAATCCAAGCCTTTCCTTCACAGGTTTAGCCTCTTCTTCTCCTTTTGATCGAGAACCATGGGTAGTTGATGCATGAGCATCCGACTCAGATGACGCTGAGCTGCCAAACAGCACGTTGATTGCGCTAAGATATCACGAGTTAGCAGATCAACGCAAATATGGCAAGTGAATGTAATTTTTTCCTAATGGAAAATACTAAGTGTACATAATAAATGTACACAATGAATGACATAATGTGATGTGGCAACCATCTTGTCATTGATGTAAAAATGTCAGATTTAAATTAAAGGTTTTGATCAATGACACTTGTAATTATGTATACCATTATGTAGACAATTATATTCTTGTAGCATCACTCTTTCCTAATTGGGGCGACATTTGGACGAGTTTTAGTAAATTGGTCATAACTTTGGCTATGGTTATCGGAATCGGGCTCATGACCCCAATTCAAAAAGCTCTTTTCGACGCGCATATCGTGGCCACCCAGCTATACTCGGTGCGAATAGTTTTGAAGGGCAAAATTCGCTGTTTTTCGTTTCAAATTTCAATTTTAAGTTATTTTTTGCCCTTTTTAGTAATATTTCGTTTGCCTTTTTAAGATGAGTTATGAACTCGGATTGAGCTGAATTTTTGGGATTTTCTTGCTTTTATTACATACTATCTTTTGGTATGAATATTGAGATTTTACTATTTTTGGTAAAATTCCGATAATATTGATTTCTCTAGCTATATAACCCGGCTTGTGTGTTATTTTTGAGGCATTGAAGTTGAATAATAAAGTTTTCCCTTTTTTAACGTTTTCTCTTGCTTATCTCTTGCGTTCTTCTCTGTTTATCACCTACTTGCAGAATAATCACTATTCTGTCCGGCGTTAGTGGTGCCACACACCACATTACCAATTTACCCCTCCATAATTTTTATAATTGCACTAACCCATCTTTTGTTTGTCTTCCCACGGGTTCACAGGCTCATGTATCAAGTACGGGTGATATTACTCTATCATATCGTCTCTTACTTTCTAATGTTTTGTCAATTCTCGATTTTAAATTTAATTTGTTATCGGTCAGTCAACTAACAAAATCGCTCAATTGTGTCGTTTCATTTTTTCCCACCTTTTGCACATTTTTAGGACCTAACCACGAAGATGTTGATTGGCACGGGTGATGAGCATAACAGACTATATTATTTCAAGCCGGCTTCAGCAACCGCGCTCCAACTATCTAATCACATTTCTTTTGATACATGGCATCAACATTTGGGTCACCCCTCCTTACATACTATTTTGCATTTTATTTCTCGTCCTAAAATTATTGAACACAATGATGCATGTAATCGTGGAAAACACACCCAATTAAATTTTCAATTAGTTTGAAATGAAAGTTTGATGCCTTTTGAACTTATTTTTTGTGATATTTGGGGTGGTTATCATACTGCTTCTCTCTCGGGTGCACATTATTTCTTAACCATAGTTGATGAATACACCCGATTTATATGATTGTATTTAATGCGTTTTAAATTCGAAACCTTATTTTGTCTGCGTACTTTTTTTGTCCATGATTCACACTCAATTCAATTTCAAAATCCATCACATACACACTGATAATGGTCAAGAGTTTCTTGCTCGCACCACACATAATTTTTTTTTGAATAATACACTCTTCACGAACGCACTTGCGTGGAGATACCTCAACAGAATGGTGTTGCTGAGTGGAAACATCGTTTTATTTTAAATGTGCATTGCCTACGTTTTCAGGCTAATCTTCCCCTTACTTTTTGGGGAAAATGTGTACTTACTGCTACTTATCTCATCAACCGCACCTCATTTTCTTCCCTAAACAATATTTCTACTTTTGAGCGCCTTTACGAAAAATCGCTTCAATATGATAATTTACGTGTATTTGATTGTCTTTGCTATACTCACACTACTTTTGTTCATCGTGACAAGTTTCAACCTCGTGCTCATCCCTGTGTTTTTTTAGGATACCCTTTCACTCATAGTACATATCGGGTTTATTACTTAGACTACAAACAGATTATCGTCTCTAGGGACGTCACCTTTCTCGAACTTGTTTTTCCTTTCCAACTTTTACCTCAACCTGCTACCCCGCCCCTTGTCTTGCCTCTTCCCATTCTTGACCTTCCCATTCCTGTTCCTAACACTTCTATTCTGCCAACCAATTCCTCTCCTACTCCAGAACCCCTTCTTATGCCCCTTCCCACTCGTTCTCATCGAACTATACAACGTCGTGCTCACTTTGCTGATTATGTATGTCCTACCTTACCATCCACCTCATCCGTTACGACTTGCACCGCTCCAATCACATCTTCAAATACATCCCATCCCATTTCACAGTTTGTCTCATAGCATAATTTCTCTGCAAATCATTTTTCGTTACGACTTTCACCGCTCCAATCACATCTTCAAATACATCCCATCCCATTTCACAGTTTGTCTCTTAGCATAATTTCTCTGCAAATCATTTTGCCTTTTTATCTGTTTTATCACACTCTTCTGACCCTACTCGATATTTTCACATTTTTAAACATTCCCACTGGCGTGATGCTATGCAGGCTGAGATTCGAGCACTTGAATCTAATAATACTTGGTTTCTTACACCTCTTCCTCCAGGCAAGAAACTCATCGGTTGTAAGTAGGTCTTCAAAACTAAACTCCATGCAGATGGTTCCATTGAGAGGTATAAAGCTCAGTTAGTGGCGAAGGGTTACACTCAGGTTGAGGGCCTTGATAATCATGACACTTTTGCTCCTGTGACTAAACTTGTCACTGTCCGCTATGTTCTGGAAATTGCAGCAACCCATCATTGGCATCTCCATCAATTTGATGTCACTAATGTATTTCTGCACGGTGATTTGGAGGAGGAGGTCTATATGATGCTTCCTCTCGGATATGGTCGAGAGGAGGAGACTCATGTTTGTCATCTGCTTAAATCTCTTTATGGTCTTAAGTAGGTTTCAAGTAATTGGTACTCCAAATTGTCCTCCGTATTGTTATCAAATGGTTTCGCTCAGACCACGGCTAATCACTCATTTTTTACTCGAACCATTAGCTCTTCTTTCACCGTTATTCTCGTTTATGTTGATGACATCTTGGTTGCAGGAAATGACATCTCTGCTATCACCACTCTCAAAACGTCACTTGAAGACAAGTTCAAGGATTTAGGCCCATTGAAATATTTTCTTGGTCTTGAAATCGCCCTATCACCACTTGGAATTTTCATTATAGAGGAAGTATACTCTTGACATACTTGTCGACTCTGGTAATTTGGGTTCCCGACCTACCTCTTTTCCCATGGATCAGAATTTAAAGCTTACTCTTGACGATGGCACTCTCCTTTCTGCTTATCGACGACTAGTAGGTCGACTTCTATATCTCACCATTACTCGCCCAAAAATCTCTTTCTCTGTGCATATACTGAGCCAATTCATGCAAAATCGTTGAGACTCACATCACCGAGCTGCACTTCATATTCTCCGTTATCTGAAAGGTTCTCTGGGCCATAGACTATTTTATTCTACCCAGTGTGATCTTAAGCTCTTTGCATACTCTGATTCTGATTGGGCTAGCTATCCTATTACTCATCGTTACACGATAAGTTTTTTTTATCACTCTTGGGACTAGTCCAATTTCTTGGCGTACAAAGAGACAAACGATTGTTTCACGATCCTCTGCTGAAACTGAGTACCGTGCAATGGCGATGGCCACTTGTAAACTTGTTTGGCTCAAATCTCTTTTGCTTGATCGTGTTTTCATCCATTCACAACAAATATTGCTCTACTGCGATAATGAGGTTGCTCTCCACATCACCCGCAATCCTGTTTTTCGTGAGCGCACCAAGCATATTGAAATAGATTGTCATTTTGTGTGCGAGAAATATCTCTCTGGGCTCATCCTTCCTACTCACGTTTCTACTAAACTGCAACTGGCTGATATCTTTACTAAGGCTCCTGGACATGACCTTTTTCATCATTTAACTCGCAAGTTGGGCATTACAGACCTTCATGCTCCAACTTGAGGGGGAGTATTAACCGTGATTATTGAGATTTAGTTACCATCATAGCAATTATTTCCTTAATAGAATATTTTGTCCTAGATTAGTTTTATTTCCTTACATAGCAGATTTTACATGTATTAATACACCATTGTATTGTATATTGAATTAATGAAAATTACTTCATTCATATGAAATTTAACAATACCTGACTTTGTTACTAGATATGGAAAATTACCACATAAATGTCTCTTCAACTATTAAGCAAAATTTCGACGCAGAAACTCAGATTGAATTGTGTACATGTATTTTCCAGGTATTGAAGGATTAAATATGAAAACTTTGATAACATATGAGAGAGTTTTGAGACGTTCGTGATGTGAAGATCTGAACAAACAGAGTCTGATACTTGTGGGAAGTGAAGAAGATAATGATCTAAACAGATTTGAATAAATGGAGTCAGAATATTATGGTGTATTTTTTTTTTATTTTTTTTTTAGTACCTTAACGTTAAGTTTTTGTTAATGATTATTAATTAAAACCTTGAGATAAGCATGAAAGAGTCCACTATTAAGAATTTAAACTTTTTAGTAATTACAATTAAAAAAATGCATGGAGTCGATAATCTCCCAAATTTTCAAAAAAGTTAGTAATATTCAGTTTTTAAAAAATTAACTAAATAGTAGTCCTAATTTTCTCTTGTTCTTACTGATTATGCATTGTCTGATGTTGATTGTCGTTCTTGTTGCTATGCTCCATTTGATGGAAACAAAGTAGCCCATATCATAACGTCTCATTTTTTTTTTAATTTTCTAATTATTTAATGGATTTAATGTATATCTCGAATATTCTGGCCAATTGTCCATGGCAAATATGCTCCAATGAAATGCATATTGGCCCTTAAAAAAGTATGAGAAATGATAATGTAAGTAAGTATCGATTACCTATTTTATACTAAGCAATGATAACATAATAGAGCTGTTCATCGAATTGTTGTTACATGACATGAGTTTCCTATTGAAGGGAGGTTACAAGGGAACCACGTGCAACTCAATGGTGGTTGTTATGGTTTAAGGTTGTTAATTGTTATTGTGGGAACTGAGGATCCATCCTAGAAGATATCCCTTTAACCAATCCTGTACAAGCTCATCGTTTATCCCATTTGTAACTTACCTGAGATTATTTTCGCACTTTTCCAACCATTATTATATTATATTATTTTCTAACTATGTGGGCGGAAAAATCTCATAAAGTCATCCATGGTTGGCTTTTGGCAGCAAAACCCATAGTTGCACTACAGAGGTGCATCCACTCAATCCATACTCACCCTGCCAAATTAGGTTGCAATGATTGTTACTCAACACTATTCTTTTACCATATTCATTCCACAAAGGATTATGCTATTTGTCCAGAAAAATGACATTCAGAAAGTCTGTCGGAAAATGACGTGCAGTGAAATAATTGGATGAAAAAATTGACTAGATTTTAAATTGTCCAATGATGGAGTGTCACGTAATATTATTTAATCCTTTATGTAAAACTTGATGTATATGTATCGAGGTCCATGTACATATATGCTCCGATAGTGCTATTGTTGGTGGACCTAATTCAAAATGAGTAACACTAATTTAGTCCGACCGTTCATATTTGGATCCCACACCAGTCATGGGTGCAGCTTTTGAGGGATCCGTGGTTACTTTTCTTGGCCCAAACAAAGAAGGCTGTTTACAAATTGTGTGTTCTAGTACAACCTTTTGTTTTCTGGTATTAAATACTATATTTAAGAAAAGAATCTAAAATCTTACTCATATGTGTTCACTTGTTAATGCTAATAGTCGGTTTATAACCGGTAAATAGTATTGGCTTCCTTAGAATTACAACATTTATGCATTAAAAATGATATGAAGTATTAACAAAATGTTGGTGATGCTCTACAAACCGAAATTGCATTAAATCCAGCACCATTAGAATTAACCAGCCCTTTTGCAGGTTATACATATGTGCTAATTTTGGTTCAGAATCTTCTAATATTAGGTACAAGAACTCACAGGAAATTGTTGTGCTGAACTTTGGCAGCTGATAGGCAATATATCTGAATTAAATCCATCAAACTCTTCTAACCCGGAGAAGAAATCATCACTGAATATCAACTTATCATCTTCTTTTCCCTCTTGATTGCATTTTGCCTGGAGAAAATCTTCTTCCATTGGTGAAGGCAAAAGGGTCTCTGTAGACAGGAATGGAGAAGAAATTTTTGAACCAGAAATGGAATCTTCAGTTCTTTCCTGCTTGATATTGATTCTATTTGGGCTTCTGGATGCTGGAAATTTCTGACGGATGGTACCAGCTAAAGAATTTCTTCGAGTTGGCTGGCTGTGGTTATGTTCTGCGGTGTAGGTTATGATAAACATTCCAGGATCTGTACAGCTTTGCTCAACTTGTTTTCTTGCCAGACATCCTTTTGAGCTGCTACATCTGTAGTAGCTTCTGTTTTTCACATAGAAAAAGGTTCTTCAGTAAATTATGGATTTTGCGTGCATGCCAATGAGTGAGCTAGATTTTATCCTAGTGATTCCATAGTTATAGTACAAAAAAGGAGCAAAGTATACACATATTTATATAGTTTATCTGTGAGAGTTTCACGTCCTCTTGCTGCCACAAGTTTTCACTGTGATGAAGAATATTTCAATATCACCCTTGTCCGAGTCTCGAGAAAACAGCCTAATTTTATTTTTTTATTATATATATATATAT
>CAIGRB010104242.1:0-10570 GCA_903798255.1 Fraxinus quadrangulata | reverse complement strand
TAAAATACTGAAAATTGTGTAAGAAAATTAGAAATAGATTGATATGAAATTGTAAAAAAAATTCTGTATTTATAGACAAAAAAATATCTATTTTAACTATATTTAATCTTCAAATTCAAAATTTGACAAGACAATTGCATAATTTTTTATGCACTTCGCTTGTGTGCACGCAGCTTGTGCCCAGCAAGCAGTTGTATATTTTCAATTTTTTTTAATTATTATTATACAAGGCAAGGGCCTTTTTGGTCGAGCCACACGGGCCGGGCTCGGGCCGAGGCCCCAAATTGGGGCTCAGGCTCGGCCCAAGCCTCGACTCGGTGGCATCGAGCCCGAGTCGGGCTTTTTTCGAGTCGAGCCCCGAGCCGCCGAATTTTTTTGCCACCCCTAACTATCATTAGCTATTAATTGGCTCAGCGACAACATCCCAAAAAATCAATCTGTTCGCTATCTATCGCAAATGTTATCCAGAATGCGAAGATGACAAGTTATATCAATTTTGAAACTAGCATTCATATCATTTTACAAAACAAAGTCGATTTTCGAGGAATAAAGCAAAATTTATGCTTATTCCCGGGATCAGGATTGATTGCCCTTCTGAATGCATAAACATTTGTTTTTATCTAGTGTCGTGTTCTCAGCTAATGAAACTCAAGATCTTGTTGAACCGGGTGATGAAAGCAAAAAATGTAGTGTTAAAATAACTGAATCCACTTTTGTTGTATCTGGCTCTTTTTGCCACAGCTTTTACACTCACTGGCTTTAATTTCTTTTGACGATTACTCGCTACTAGTTTATTGCATCTTGAGTTTTGAAGCTTGTGTACTTCCACCCTTGATCATATTTCCAATAAAGACTAACTGATCTCCTCCCACGCAATTCTGCTCTGCGCAGCTTGTGTACTTCCACCCTTGATCATATCCGGCTTATACGAACTTGCCAAACCTGTCCTATTCACTATTACAAAATTCATTTTCAACCAAAAAATAGGCATACTTTTACAATGAAGATTGAGCAACGACAAAAATATCATGAAATCACAACATATTGTGTAAATTCTTTAATAAGTAATAATTTTGTCTACTTTTGTAATAAATATATCCTCCAACAATGGACATGTCTGTCCACACCAGCCATGTCTTAATAAGGGTAAACCTCAGTGATCGTTAAAGATTTAATGTTCCCAAACAAATCAACAAATATTACCTTAATCGACAAAAACAAAGCTCAATTTGTAATTTTTATTTAATAATCATAAGTTATCAAATAGCAATCAGATTTTTTAATCAATAAGGATCAAAATGTAGCAAATTGAGAAAAAAAGTGCTCTTTTGAATCTAGAATACCAAACTTCACTTCCAGAAACAAATAAGCCCTTGCTGTAACTTTCAACCACTAATCTTGCACAAGCTCTCGTTCAATCCAATTCTTCAATTATGAATCTCATGATAAATCACAGTAACGTAGCAAAAGAGTAATAATACGCAGAGCAAAAAAGTCGACTCCCATTCAACTATATTGTTAAAACAATGTAACAAATCAAATGTGACGAGTCCAAACACCGTTGCAATAGAGTAACAAATTATGTACCGATAGCAAATAAGTCAACTCCCGTTCTCCTATATTGTTAAAACCCCGACGACGACTAGATATGAACAGAAGATAATACAGATATGGACGCCACAGCTTTGCAAAAATAAAAAATAAACACTAATAGTTTGCAGACAAAAATATCAACGGCATATATCAGATAATCTGTACATAATAATGCCAAAATATGGTTAAGTTTGTTCAAAGACAGAACAGTATGTATACATCCAAAGCAGAGCCCCCTTCCACAAATCTTTCTTGGTAAATGCAACCTCAAACCAATCACACGGCACAAAATAAATAAATAAATAATTTAACTTCCATCAAATTACAGGTTACCCAGCAAATGCGTGTAGAATTCCATTCTTTTCTAAAACAACCAGCAAATGACTTGTAACTAAAACATAATATAGCATTTAAAACATAAAGGACGAAACCTTTGAGATAGGGTCAGCGGCTACATTTACAGTAATTGACGCAGCTGCTGCGTTTCCTTTCTAAGTGATTGAATTTCCTTCATAATCTCAGACTGGTTTTCCAAGATCAATCTCATGAAGCTTGACATCTCCATCTGCACGTTAGTTTCACATATTAGGGAAAAAAACATAAAACGAACTAAACAAGAAAAATATCAGATATACACCTCCTGCATATGGAATTGTCTTAAAATTTCTATGTGAAGATTTCGAATGTCTTCATGATTGGATTTCTGAAATGAAGCAAGAGTCTCTTCAAGTGAGTGCTGAAAAAGCTGAAGTGTAAATGAAGTTCCCTGCGGCAAATCGGGCTGCAATGAAGTTTCCTGAAGTTGTGCAATTTCGCCCTGCCACAAGATTACAGGGGATTTAATGTGAATTCAAAGCACTCAGGCCCTTACAATGATTCACCATAAAAAATATCTTCACAAATGACTGTGAAAACATTAATGATGGATCATCAAAGATAATTTCTTTAGCTAAAATAGTAGCAGGAAAAATACAGTGTTAGATGGGTTAAAATCCCTCAACTTGTAGCATTTATTCAGGTTGGTCATTGGACTTAAACCTTGTCATATTTGGTGTGAACTTCAAAGATTGTTACAATTTGATCATTCTGTCCAAGTCCGTCAGCTTGACTAACGAAAAAAGCGGATGTGGCAATCTAGTTGGCAAATAACTAGACTGCCATGACAAATTTTCCGTTCAAGTCAACAAATATAGACGGAATCACCAAATATAGCGAAGTTTAAGTTCAGCGATCAACTTCAAATAAAATGAAATTTAGTTATAAATATGAAATTTCACTAATAGCAACCACCAGTATATTTAACACAAGATCGGATTGTTTCATACATTTATAGTTGGAACGACCACAGCTTCAGTGGCAGATGACATGCCAGACCGCGATAACAGGCTGTTAAGAAGTTCTTCCCTTGTTTCTGCTCCAGTTTTCTTAGTTTTTGGTGAACCTACTGCTGCATCACTGAAGGATGGTGTAGCACCTATTCTCTCGGCATAACTGGAGAATCTTCTATGAAGAGAAAAGGCAGGACTGAGAGAATCAGCATTACCCTTTCCTGTAAAGCCTTTCGTACCTAGAGAAGGGGAAAGATGTTCTGAAGTTCCTAATAGAGTTTCTTGATGGGAGGTTTCCCTGAGACGCAAATTGGCCAGGCCCAGGCTTGATGTTAGACTGCTCGTGCTCGTGCTCTGACTTGTTGGGAGACTAACATCTTGTGACCCGGACAACATGGATCCTGATGATAAACTAGTGGATGTCAACATTGAAAAACGAGAAGGTGCGTTGACTGACTGACGAAGGTGAATTAATTTGTCTGAAAATCTCTCGCCACCCCAAGATTCTGGTGGAGTTATGGAGGAGTCATCACCATATGTGGAGGCAGTGGTGGATGTCAATTGTGACAAGGTAGAATGCATGTCATCCTGCATAAGTCGACTATCAAAATATGTTGGGAGAAGTTCTAGAAAGCCGACAAGTGAAATGTCACCGTCAAAATGTGAATTAGTTTATTTCACGACTACATATTATAAAGGACCAAGCCGCACCTATAGTATCTCAAATTATCATATTATTTAAGAGTAATATGTGTCAAAACATAAATATTTGAACAGTTCATTGCAAATCCAGCAATACCGAAGAAAAGGGGATTTCATTAGTCTCGTTTATATAATCATCTATCTAATTGCTGACAGGCAGTGAAGTAACTTTAACACAAATATCATGCATCAGATATGGATTTGTTAAGTTATGTTGTTCAGCATTGTGGGGGAAAATTAATTCTGAATTAATGTATTGTAACTGCAAGACATGAAGAATACCATCTTTTGTCCCATGCAATTTCTGACTCCCAGAGGCACACCCATAGGCACACCAATAACTGGTCCAAAAATATGAAAAATATAACTAAAGGTGGCATTTAGTATATACTTTTTGCCACTTGAAAATATGTTACTAGACCTACAAACGTGATCTTAAGGTTTTGAGCACAACTTTCAAAGCAAATTTACTTTCCAAATTTCGCTGGACAATATGGCAAACTTTGATGCATCAGGAAGTTTCCAAGTGTTCCATGAAATATATATTATTATTGCTAAACTTTCCAATCCAGGACAATCAAGTTTTCTATGCAATCACTAAACAAATTAAGTTTGTATACAACTAAACAACTCATTTTCTTTAGCCAAAAGGCATTGCAGTAAAGTGATGCTAGACAAAGTGCGAGACATGATGCTAGCATGTTCCATTAAAAAGTTAAAGACTTCCAAAAAAAGCTCTTCTATTGAGGGAGTATTAGTAATGCCTTGTCATAAAATGAGAGAGGTTAATCATTAAACTAAAAAAAATGTAAACTTTAGACATAATATTTGGTTGAATGATTCCGGACTAAAGAAGAGCCCCAAAAGAAACATTTTTAGATTAGTCCCCAGAAAAATAAAATGGTAAAGATACGAAGGAATGGAATTAGTGTATATAATCTCATATGCACTAGCAAAATTTGAAAATGCGAAACTAAGTACTGAGGCGATTTTTCTTTATGAGGCGAGGCGTAAGCCTCGAGGAGGATTGAGGCATAAGCTTCACAAAAAATAAAAAGTATAAGTAAAAGAATTATAAAANTGGATGCAAGAAAAGTGGCAATAGAAGAAGCACATGTACGTGCACAGGAGAATGGCATTTTCTTTATGGCAGTGTAGGTTCAAATGTCTCTCTTTTTCCAATTTTCTTTTGTCCTTTTTTGAATATATATAAATCAAAACATTAAATAATCAATTATTTTCGTTATAAAATTTATAATTTTTAGATGTGTATATGAAGCAACTAACTGCATGCAAGATTTACTAAAACCTAAAAAGAAAAGAAAAAAAAAAAGAGGAAAAACATACTTGATGAAACCAGGTGAGACCATACTAGAAGATGAAGAAGACGATACTCTTCTTTAATTCTGACTTTTGAGTTTTGTTGAATCTATTGTGTTCTTACGTTATCAATTTATAGGGTTGTTGTTCTGTATGACTGTATCGTTTAGTTTTATATGTATTTTGTTGTTTTGTTTGGGCTCAAAATGCCTTTTTAAATGTGTCATTTTCTTTTTTAAGAAGATCCTTTCTAATTTGTATTAATAAAGTTGAAAAATTAAATTTTAAGAGAAGCGCACGCCTCGTGCTCCATGAGGCGCGTGCCTTGAGGCGTGCGCCAGAGATTTAGAGGCATCTGTCTCATATTTTTAGCCTAAAAAATACCGCCTCGAAGCACAGTACATACGCCTCACACTGAGGCGCGCCCTCACTACGCCTTTTTAAACCATGTGCACTAGTGTTTATAACATAAACTAAGGGCAATCATCCAATTAATTCCTCCAAAATAATTGGTGGTAAAAAAAAAGGTGTCACTTGGTGGATTCAATACCGTAACTGAATTTTAACATCATATATGCATGTATACATAGCACTAACTGGGCAATTTCAAAGTGTTAAGAGCATCTCCAAGAAATTCTTTAAACATAAGATGCCCTCTATTTTAAGAAGTCAACACTTAAAATTATGCTCCAAGAGAGTCTTTAAATTAACATTTTAATTTAGAAAGTGAGTTTAACTCTTCAAATTTGGAGAATCAAACCGACTTTTTATAATTAAATGCACTCGTCTCAAAGTGTTTCAATTTTCAATGGAGAAAAATAATATAATAATTTAGAGGGAAGCTAGTGAAAATAAAAAATAGGAAAAATAATAAATATTTTTTAGGAATAGTAAAATTATGTTTTAAATATAAAGAGTCGGCTGGAGTACATAAAAAATTTTACTCTCTAAATTGTAGAATATACACTTTAAAAATGGAGAGTCTCTTGGAGATGCTCTCATACATGGATGAACCCAGCATCTACACATTTCTTACTAAACCTAGATCAAGCAACCAACATATAACTAATTCCTCACTCATAAATAGATAAAAAAGAAAAGGAAAAACACCGATGCAGGCAAAAAAAAAACCTGTTTGGAAGTTGAATTGGATTTCCAGTCAAAAATTGGATGGCTGTCATTGGCCTCCTCCTCTGAAAGAGCAAACCTCCTAGAAGAAGGATACAGAAAAGATGGTTTCTTATCTAGGTCTTTCTTTGGACCCTCACGATCACCCCACAATTTATCAAGGGAAGGTGTAATTGGTTGAACTTCCACAAGTGGAGAAAACACCTCCATATCATCCTTGAAGTTATAACTGCGAGGTGCATGTAATCTAGCCAGAGTTCCACCTGTCAAGAAGCTGCTTCTAACAGATGTTTCTTCTGCAGTAGACAAGCTGAGAGTGCTTAATTGGTGAAAAAATACATGCTGGAAAAGAAAATAAATCTGCAGAAGAACCTGAATTACTAGGATTTCGAGATCCGAACACTGATGTGGATGTTGAAAGGCTTGAGGATGTCATAGAAGGAAGTGGATCAGGCATCAAAAACGAGTCTCCTACATCACCTGCCAGGAGGACAGTTTCATCTGTGCAGCTGCTTTCATTTACAGTTACAGGCTTTGATCTCTGCCAGCTAAGACTTGAGACAGCCTGGGTAAGATCGCATCATATTATGTAAGTATGATGAAGTTAATCAAAAGTCTTGTGGGGCGGTTATATTTACAATAACGATCAAACATATGATTTCAACTTTTGAAACTGACCTAACAGACAGAACATGAGTAGCTGCAGACATTGTAAAGCATTATGCCATTAACTTTTTGCTATACCTAATAGAATAAGCATTCAGGATTGGTGACACAGATAACTAACAGGTTTTATAGTGACACATAGGACCTGTTTGGGATAACTTAATACTTTTTGTAGAACAACTTCCTGAGAAAGCTGCCTTGGGCCATCTTCTAAAAGCTCTTCTGGTTAGGCAACACAATTTTAGAAAATTATCCAAACACGCCCAAAAGCAACTCCTAGCTTTTCAAACCCATGCCAACAGGCCCTTAGCAACTGATCACACCCCAAGAAACAACTATAGACTAATATCATGGTAGGCAGTAAATTGCGAAGGAGACATTTTTCACTTAAGAGATAGAAGAGCAAAGATATGTCTTGAATGACGGCTAATATCTTCTAGGTTCATGAAACTGGATTGGAAAAAATTGGCCCTAGGACCAGATAAATAATAACATTCAGATTATCTAATAATCATGAACTAGGGGAACTGACTTTAACACACTATTAACATCATCTGAACCACCGATAAGGACACATGTTAGGTAGTAGAAAACCAAACAGTCAGACATTTGACAACTGTGGAGGCATGAAAATGTACGCCAACAACATTATAATCACAAAATGCTTTTGTAACCACTTGCAAAACATGCCACTACATATTAGACAAAAATTTCCAAAGCTAGAAGTTCAACTAGAAATAATGAGACAGGTAATCACCTCAGAATTCCCGTAAGCACGAAGAACAGTGATTGGTTGTGGCTTCCCACGAACATCATAGAATACAATCTGACCAGTTGTCGTACCGGCTGCTAGGGTTAGTCCATCATCTGTGAATGCCAGGGCAGAAAAAGGTGCCTCATATGGAATGCAAGAAGTCGGCTTCTTAGATCCTGAGTCAAAAGTGTATAACTTCATATCCAGACCAACACTAGCAACAATCTGTCAGATCACAAGAGTAAAATGAGAACAAGCAATTGCTACTTGAAATGTGACTTCAGAAAAGAGCTCCGTTCTACCAATATTAATTTCCCTGCAGAGAATAAGAAATTCAAGCTTGTATGATGAGGAGACCTTGTCATTTAATGGTGAAAAACTAATGCCGGAAGTTGGTGCAGAATGCTGCTTCAACCAAGAGACCTATGAAATTCAATAAAAAGAACTTAAAACCCAAGAACAACAAACACTCAGAATTCAATAACGGGCAATCACAACAATCTAGAATGTGCAGTTAATGATGTCTGTACTTTAATATGAAATTAAAAGGATTTAATTAACAGAAAACGATCAGTTGATTCTGAACATGAATACTAGAATGTACAGCTAATGATGTGTGTACTTTAATATGAAATCAACAGGATTTAATTAACAGATAACGATCAGTTGATTCTGAACATGAATACTAGAACTCTAGACCTCGTTTATTAAAAAAGATGGAAACTTCTTGGTATTAAGTTTGGGATGGCCTTGACAAAAGGGTTTTCTTAAAGTGAATAGGTTTGTGTCATCAGGCAGTGTCTTAAAAACGTCCAAAATATCCCACTATTTTGTGGAGAACAGAGGACAAAAGAAAAAATTAATACAAAACTGCAGATTTTGATACAAATGGATAACCAATTTAACACGTGACTTTAGGATGTTAACATAATAGACCAGTAGAAAAGCCCTACATATTTGCAATAATAGATTAGCCACACAAGAATGATGTAACAAAGTAAATCATTATACATAACATTAATACATTACAATTTATACTATGAACCTTTGGGCTGCGACCAGTTGTATCCCACAAGTGGATGGATCCGTCATCCCCAGCAGTAACCAAAAGGTGCCTGCTCATTCGAGAATAATCGAGCACCCCTAAAACCTGGTCTTGAAATTATCAAACAAAGATATAGCATATCAGAAAGCAAAGCATATGACATATAATCAAAATTAAATGTGTTATATGAAGCTTTGCAGCCGCACTGGAGCTTGGAAACAGCATATACAACCTGTCCATTAGGATCCTTCAGTTCAGCAGCCCTTGTACCAGAAGCAAGGTTGTGAAGTATAAGATCCCCTTTACGACTAATGGAAGCTATGTGCTCATCTTTGCAGTTGTACAATGCACCTGCTATTGTATCAGTGTGACCTCTCAACCATTTGACACAGCGCTTCTTCTGCAAATCCCATATTCTTACAATTTGACCAGTTCCACCAGAACAAAGGTATCGGGATCCTTTGTTGCTAAAGCTGATTGTTGATATAGACTCCTGTGGCTTATATGTGGGAAGAAAAGATCAAACAGATTTTTTCAAGAAAAACAGTTAGTTGAAATGTGGAAAACCAAATTTTGGGTCAAATGCATCAATCAAGCAACATGAGTGAATGGGCACAGGGACACAATTAATCAGTAAGGACTTCAAAATGCAGTGTAATCTCTTCTACTATTAGTCTACTCTATAGTGCTTCATTAGCGTAATGTTGGCACAAAATATCTTTAAGCTCCACTCTTGCTATCAAAACTCAAGAAAATACGAGGTCATGTCTATTGTGTTTGTTTCCTCTGAAATACACAGATCTCTACACTTTGCCCTGGAACTTCTTGGCACACCCACAACCAAATAAAGAAAATCCAATAGCTTCTATATCTCACACGGTATAAGTATTTTAAGTTCTCCATAACTACCATGATCTTCCTCCAGTCAATTGATGAAATTTAAACTTGATTCAAAGATGACAAGGACACTTTAAAACCCACTCCCCCGAATAATATAGATGCGATTTCCCAAAAATTGTAATCTTTTCTATAATTTTGACAGAAAATAACTATAAAGTAGAAAATTTACCTCAATACTTTCCCCACTATCGGTTTTGGCAGGGACAGTCCACAAACCCTGTCCATTTTTCCAACGAAAAGATATTTTCTTATCATCGCCGGCACTGGCCACCACCAAATCTACAAAAACAAAGTATATTGTCAACTCATAAATAGAAAGCGGAAATCTTAATTCATGCACAAATATCAAAATGGAATTGTCCTTACTGTTGCAGTTCCACTTGACTGAGTTGACTCGGAAACTCGGAGATGGCGCGTAGGAAAGTACACAGGGGTCCCGCGGCTCCATTGAGATGTCGAAGAGCTTGACAGTGTCGCCGCCGCTCGCCGCTAACAGCAGCTTCATCGATTCCGTGGAATTCATATTTACACTTCCACAAAGTGTATGTGCATACGTCTCGGACACAGTTTTCTACAGATGATTAATTGTATTACGAAAAAGGAAATGGAAAATATATGGAATTGAAAACAAGTTTGGTGGCTTATGATGATGATTTTTACTGCGTGTGAGAGAGTGAAGGGTAGGATTGGAAGGAAAAATTTCAAAAAGATTTGGGAAAAAATTAGGGCGCCCTTTACGAAATTTTGCGATTAGCGCTGCGCGCAATTGGAAAGCAGTCAAATCCAAAAGGTTTAGAACAATCTGAACATAGTCTCGATCCAGAGCACAAAGTAACAAAAATTATATTTTTCATGCAAATAAAAAATATAAATCATCTCAATTAAAAAAATAAAAAAATATAATATTTCAATACTCCTTTATGAAAAAAAAAAATGTATTTAATGTTCGATATTATCAATATATCCAAACCGATAGAAAGTTACTCACAAGCAACAAATATATAATGAGAATATTAAGCCCTTGTTTATTTTTCATTTTTCATCCATAAAAATAAAAAATATGACCGCTAATCATCACATCAAGCCATTAATTTTGAATTTCTATCTCTTGTGTGGCCCAATAACTGCTATATT
>CAIGRB010104234.1:28202-42567 GCA_903798255.1 Fraxinus quadrangulata | reverse complement strand
AAGTTCTTGACCTTGAACTTAGTGTCTTCAATTATATTGAATAGCAATAATCACTATAGACACTCGAAATCCATTTGTTAGAAATAAACGCAATTTGTTTGTGATAATCAAAACGAGTCGTCAACCATAGGTCAACAATTTCTCTCTTTTTGATTATGATAAACACGATGATTTACAATGTATAAATTAAACAAATTGATAAGGAATAAAGTTGCATACATATATTCCCCCTATTATTTTCACTTATATTCCCCATTTTAATGTGCATGTAATTTATAACTTTTCCCCTTTCAACATTCTCCCTATCATGCATAATCATCTAATCAATCTTATCCCTTTTGGCATAAGCAAAAAGAAATACGTGAAAGAAGTCAATCATAGCATAAAAATGTAGTGATATCATTTTCAAGATGATTTGCATTACATTGCATAAAATTGTAAACCAAGAGTATGCATTCTCTTATAACATGCAAACCGAAACCCAACCCATGTTTTGTTTTAAAAAAAAATTCTTCAATGTGAAATGTGGGTGCATTAAAAGTGAAATTAGCAAAATCGATATTTTTACCTATAAAAAATGATTGAAAAATTGATGAAAGGTGTGGACCGAAAAGATTGTAGAAGTTTTAAACTTGTGAGTTCTCGAATGTGAGAGTCAGTTTGTGGTTTTGAAACAATTTAGGAGTGGAAATTTTGGAATTTGAGACCTAGAGTTCGAATTTGAGAAAACGGTAAATTTGGGCTGAAAATTTTGAAATTTTGGAATTTAGAGAACTTAAACTTGTGGGTTTTTGAATTTGATACTTAATGGAAAGTTGGGAAGCTATTTATAGGAGAAGTCGAGTGGAGTGTAGGAGAGAAAGGCGAGTGAAATAGAAAAGAAATGATGAGGAAGAAGCCTGGAGCGTGTTTTGAAATCTGAAATTTCGATCTACCGAACGTCCGGTAATTATATAGGACGTCTGTAATGACAGAGGCCAAAATTCTCCGTCAAACAGGATAGTCTTGGCGGACTGTTTGTTGATCCGTCCGGTTGACTACCGGATGGTCCGCTAGGCCCGTCCGATACTCTTTTTTTTAGTGATGATAAAACATACGAAATCATGTAAATATGATACACATGAATTAACAAGATGAAAATAAGTAAGCGCATGTAGTCATGATCTTAACCATGTACTTCAAATTCATCAATTATATCTAAAATCATTTGAATAAATTTCTACCAATTGTGTGCATAGAATCAATCATATGAATTCAATTTAGCTAGATACTTTAAGTTTATTGATAATTTTCAAACCTCTTTAAATATATGAAAAATTTTCAAGTATTAGAGGCTTAGTAAGAATATTGATCAATTGATTATTCATATTCACAAATACGAATATAATGTCCTTCTTTTGGGTGCCTTTAGAATGTAATATCTTAGTGCTACTAAGATATCTAAAATTCGTTTTATAGTACAAAGGTATGATTCTTGAGTATTGAATTAAAATTTAGCACATAATCACATACTAAATATAATATCGAGTTTACTTGCGATTAAATAAGAGATTTGATCATAGCTCGATATTTTATTATGTTTATAGAAGTATTTTGATTATTTTTGTCCGTTTGATTGATGAGCTCATAGGAGTGTTCATTAACTTTAAGTCATCAATTTCAAACATCTCCAATGATTTTAATTTCTTTTAGCATTATCTCCAAAAGTATCATAACCGACATCCTTTATTTTGGAACTTGACAATAGAGTTTGATTTCCGGCCATGTGCTTTGAGTATCCACCATCCAAGGTTCATTTGCTCTTTACTTTCTTTGGTACCTACAAAGAATAATTCAATTTTTGTTCTTTGGTACCCATACAACTTTGTGTCCTTGATTGCTAGTGTTTATAGACTTTGGAATCCACTTTTATTTGTTTTCAAAGTGAAACCTCTTTTTAATTGAACAATTAAAAGATTCATGTCCATTTTTATTACAAAAATTACATGTGACATTTGAAATAGGTGACGTAGAGGTTTTAACAAAGAAATTTTCGAGAGACTTTTGTTTTAAAAATGGTTTGTATCCAATTTCTCCTTTGTCAAAAACACATTTTTGTTCACCAAGCATTAAATCAAAATTTTTCTTACCTTGAACAATTTGAGTCAAATCTAAAAAAATTTCTTGTAAAGAGAAATTTTCTTTAATTAAAGAATTATAATTGACTTTTTCTTTTTCAAAGCCATTTTTTGAGTTTCCAAAAGTTTTTTTAACCTCTTTTTCCAATGAAGAATTTCTTCTTGAGAGTAGAATGTTTGGAAGCAAGTTTTTCAAATTCTTCAAGAATTTCATCATAAAAGATAGATAATTCATCATATGAACAAATTTTCATTTACCTCATTTTCAATAGCCATAAAGCACATATTGACAATTTCTTCTTGACTTTCATATTCTTAATGGTCATCATCATCACTTTTATCCTACATTGTTTAGAGTGCTTTTTTTTCGACGAATCTATTTTTTTTCCTCCAATTTCTTCTTTATTTTGGAATCGATGATTTTTACGAAAACTTTTCCATTTCTTAATAAGAAAAACTAGATCATCAAGTTCTTCATCATTTATTTTTTCCCTTGAAGTTCCTTCATCAACTATTGGTTTTCAATGTTTCTCCTTTGCCTCGGTGCGATTTAGCTCATATGTCATCAATGTCCCATAGAACTCTTCCAATGGATATGTGTTGGTATCTTTGGTGTTTTCTAGCGACATTCTCAATGGTCTCCATTCTTCCGAGAGCGATCTAAGCATTTTACTTACAAGCTCACCATTAGTACATTTATGATCAAAACCTTTGAGACCATTAACAATATCGGTGAAACGAGTAATCATGTCAACAATATGTTCATTCTCTTTCATGAAATTTTTTTCAAAATCTTTAACTAAGAAATTAATCTTAGTTTCTTTCACTTTACTAGTTCCAACATGAATAATTTCTAAAGCATGCCAAATATTATAAGTGAAATCACATGTACTAATACGATTAAATTTATTTCTATCTAAAGTACAATAGAATAGATTTTTTGCTCTAGCATCTAAAACAATTTTCTTTTATCTTCTTCGTTATATTCCTCTATAGGTTTAGAAATTATTTGATCCGGGTTACCATCCTTTTTAATAACATTTTTAGGCACATATGAACTAAATTCAATAACTTACCAAATATTATAATCTATTAATTGAACAATTATCGTCATCCTAGTCTTCCAATAGTTATAATGAGTACCATCAAATAAAGGAGGGTGATTTGTAGAAAACCCCTCAAGATTTTGAAAAATGTGGTTAGCCATAACTAAAAAATTGTGAAATCTTTAAAATTAAGCACCTTGTTCTAATACCAATTGTTAGCCCAAGAATAACTAACCAAATGGGGGGTGAATTGGTTTTTAAGACTTTTTCGAATAATTAACTAAAATCACGTAAGTTAAAAACACGTTAATAAATTAATAATTGTAACCAAGTTCAAGCAAGTAGATCAATCAAATAATAAGTGCAAATATGAAAGCGATAAGTAAAAGTGATAGAATATGCAAATGATATAATTATGGAGGTTCGATCCAAAGCAATGATTTACGTCTTCCGTTACTAAGATCTCCAGCACGAGCAATGCCTTTTCACTGTATTGATTGACTTGTGGTGTAATCCAATATTTTACAATGCTTTCGGTGACTTAGGAGCACCGATCCTTATATAATGTTGAGCTTTATGGGACCTCAATATGATCCACACAGTGACTTACAATAAGGAGCACCGATCCTTATACAACAATATTGATCTTTAAGGGACTCCAACACAACCCACAAATCAAATAAATTTTAGAAAATGAAATATTCTCTTCTTAATGAATGATAAATTCAAATTTGAGTATAAGAAGATAATTAGGCTAACACTTTAATAGATAGTAATGATGAAGCTCAAGTGTTATATTAGAAAAACTTTGATGAATATGATAATCAAAACTTAGATTCAATCAATCAAAATTTTTCAATAAAAAGATGAAGAAATAAATACAATGTAGGTCAAAAATCTTCTTAAGAAAAAATTTCTCTTTTAATGAATGATTGTAATAAATTAAGTGGTAAGAGAGAAATTAGAAACTTTGATGAATAAGATTGATTTTTCAAGTTTGATTCAATCAATCAAAGTTTCAATATGAAGAAGTAGAAAAGTTTATACAATGTAAATGTCAAGAACTTGTTCAAAAATATATTTCTCCTTTAAGATAAATATAAATAAGTTAAGCACAAAGAGAAATGAAAAACTTTGATGAGAGAACTGCTTTTCAAAAATAAGATCAATCAAAAGTTTTTCCAAAGCAAATAAATTGATAAAGATAAATAAAGAGTAAAGATCAAATAATTTATTTCAAAAGAACCTCTCTATAATGCTCTTTGAAGCGTGTCTTTTGAATGCAAGAAGAGATGGTATTTGTAGCAGTGCAACGAACAAAAATCTGTCCAACCGAACGACCGTACTAGACGTCTACTACAGTATCAGACGTCTACTACAGTATCAGACGGTCAACTAGCTGTTGTGTCAGAAAATCAGAACGGTTGAATTTTTGATCGTTGGTGCTAAAACTATCATACCAGACGTCCGGTATGGTTGTTTTATGCCAAAATGTGCTCGTTTTAATTTTTAAAAGGGACGTTTTAAAAGGATATTTCAAGGTAAGCGACACTTTTCAAATATAAGTTTGAGATTTTTACTTTTGAAAAATAATCTTTATGCAAACATTTTTGTATCGTGATTTTTCGTGCGTAAAATCGATTTTGAGCTTGTCACGATTCATTGCCAAGTACTAAAGTATTTTACCTTTACATATGAGTATAAAAAGTCTAAGTGCTTCGTTTGAACGTCTTTACGTGCATGTTGGACTGTATTTCGACTTTTATCTCGATTCTTGTTGAGTCATCTTTTTGCGAGTTTTTCAATATCAATCTTCATAGTCTCGTTTGATCAGTTGTGTTTCCATGTCGATCATTGCATGCAAATCACTTGGCCTCGAGTTTTGTGTCTTCAATTTTATTGATTTGCAATAATCAATATAGACACTCGAAATCAATTTATTAGAAATAAATGCAATTTGTTTGTGTTAATCAAAACAAGACGTCAACCATAGGTCAAACAAAGAGTTCTTTCAGAATAAAACAGCATTCTTCAACAACAAGACCTTTACATCTTCTCCACATGGATCCTTTTGGACCATCTAAAACTTCAAACTTAAGTGAAAAAGGTTATGATTTTGTCATTATTGATGACTTTTCTAAATTTACTTGTGGTTCTATTTTTGAAACTAAAAGGTGAAACTTTGAATATATTCAATTATTTTTGTAAAAATGTTCAAAATGGAATGGAGTAAACTATTACTGCTATTAGGAATGATCATGATGGAGAATTTGACAATATTGCTTTTGATGATTTTGCAAAATTAATGGATATGAGCATAATTCTTCGACTTTTAGAACTTCTCAACAAAATGGAGTACAGTAAAAAGGAAGAATCGAACATTACAAGAAATGGCTCGGACTATGTTAAATAAAAATAGAAAAATAGAGTTCCCAATATCGGTTCTTTCAACGATTTGGATCTATTTTTTTTATCTTAAAAATAAAAGTAAAGAAAAGAAAATTTAATTAAAAATGATATTGGAATCTCTCTTAGATATCATCTACTAGCAAGGTTTATAGAGTTTTTACCCAAAAAACTTTAGTCGTTGAAGAATTCATGTTTTTAACATTTGATTAAACATCCTCTTGATCAAGAGAAATATATTGCTAAACGATGTAGGTCTGGAGATTCATTCTGAGCAAATGAACACCCAAATTCAAAACAAGGAAAATCCTATAAAATGTTGAAAATCAACATGAGGAAGAAGCATATGTGTAACAAGATGAAATATAATTTTCCAAAGAACAAAGTGAACCATCTCTACCTAAGAAATAGAGGAGTTAAAGCGAATGATTACTCCAATGAATTCATCAATCAAGTTAGATAAAGACGATCAAGATACATCCGTAGACATAACAAAATATCAAGGTATAATAAGCTCTTTTATTTACTTAACCGCTAGTATACCCAATATTATATTTAATGTGTGCTTATGTGCTAGATTTCAATCTAATCCTATAAAATCACATCTTAGTTCCATAAAATGAATCTTGAGATATCGTAAAGGCACTAAGACATTAGGTCTATGGTATTCTAACGGGACTTATATTGAATTACCTAGCTATTCAGATGCTGGTTGAGTTGGTTGCACAATTGATTGTAAGAACACTGGCAAAACTTGTCACTTTTTAGATTTTTTACTTGTATCATAGTTTAGTAAAAAATAAAATTCCGTTGCATTGTCTATTCCTGAATCCAAATATATCCGGACCGCCAGTTGTTATGCATAAGTTTTATGGATGAAATAAATACTAAATGATTATAATTTATCTTTCGATCATATACCTATCACATGTGATGACAATAGTGCTAAAAACTAGTCAAAAATCCCATTTTGCATTCTCGAACAAATTATATTGAGATTAGACATCACTTTTTAAGAGTTCGTGCACAAAAAAAGATATTGCACTATAATTTGTTAAAAAAAAAACAATTGGTCAACATTCTCACTAGAACTCTAGCATTTGATTATTCGAAGAGGTTTGAGAAATATTGTGAATTTGAAGTACGTGGCTAAATTGTATTCTTACATGATTGATTCTATGTGCAATATCGATTGAAATTTATATAAATTTTACCCAATTGATTATGCTTTTGACATTTAGTCACTCATGCTTTGATTAGTATTTTGCTATAAATGTGATGATTATCCTCTTGTTTAAACTTGCATATATTCGGTATTTTGTGCCTAATTGAGGTGGAATATTACTATGGTTGATTTAAATTTTTAATAATATATGCCGCACTCTTGCTCTTATATGTGCCTTCTTTTTACTTATTCTAAAAAGGGAAAATGAGTGAGATGATAGGTGATATAATATGCATGATTGAGTGAGATGATATATGATACGCTTTGAATAATCAAATGACATACTATAAATCATCTATACGCTTTGAATGAATGAATTTTGGTTTAGAAAAGATAGGGGGAATATATGGAATACATGTTAAATTTGAGATCTTTATTCATTATCAATTGATGACATTACTTTTCAAATTATTTTGTTTGTTATAATAAAAAATGGAAAAATTGTTGACCTGCGGTTGATTTTAACCTTGTAGTTTTGATTATAAGCAATAAGTTGATCATGTTTTCTAACAATTGAAGTTAAGTGATTATAATCTTCAAATCATTCAACGACAAAATTGATCGATCATTATTAAAAGATCAAAATCAACATTATCAAATCGGACTTACAATGAAGGTCAAAATCGAAGTCATGAGGTTATCCAAGAATTTAAGACGAGCTTAAGAGCCAAATTTCAAAGAAAGATCAACACAATAGCTTAAGAGTCGAACTTCAAAGAAAAAACAAGATGACAGCTTAAGAGCCAAACTTAAAAAAAAAGTTAAAGACTAGACTTTCTTAGATCAAATGTAAAGGTACTAATACATTGATTTTTAGCAATGAATATTTAAAGCTCAAAAATCATTTTATGCACTAAAAGTTATTTCAATTATGATTTACATAAAATGTTTTTATCAAAAGTAAAATTGATTTTCAAAATAATGTTTGAAATTAGATCATATTTTTAAAACATCATATACCTTGAAAACTAGTTAAAAATACATTCCGAAAGTCTACATTTGTCAAAACATTCAAATCGAATCAAACTGGGTCAAAAATGGAAAATCGGCCGAACCGACCGGATGTCGTCCAGACACTCATCCAAACTCCCAAAAAGAATCTCGAAATCTTTCTCTATAAATTCGCGAAAGGCGGATGTCTGAATCTACCGAGCGGACATCTGGAAAGTGCAACGGTCGAATTTTTTATCGTTTTGATTTTTTACGTATAATGTCTATTTTTGTACGTCCTAATATGAGGGGATGTCCGGACCCTTGTTCGTCCTAGAAAGCTTTGGTCTTTAAACTCTATAAATAGATTCTCTTTTCGCATTCGTTACAAGGGTTTTCAAATGCATTAAAGAGAAATTCTTAAGCAAAATCATTCAAGCTCACATTGTATTCAATTCTTCTATTTCATCGTATTAAAAACCTTTGATTGATCAAATTAAACTTTTTAATCACCTTCATCAAAGTTTTTCATCCCTTTTTGGGTATTTACCTTATTGCTATCATTTATAAAAAAGACATATATTTTGAGCAAATCTTTAAACTTACATTGCATCTATTTTTTCTACTTTTCTATATCAAAAACTTTAATTGATTGAATCAAACTTTCTTATCTCTCTTTGTATTTAATTTATTGCTATTATTCATTAAAAGAGAGAAATTTTGAGAAGATTTTTAAACCTACATTGCACTTATTTCTTTCTCATCTTCTCATTAAAAAACTTTGATTGATTGAATCAAAATTTTAATTATCACATTCATCAAGTTTTCTCATCTAATACTTGAGCTTTCATTTATTGTTATTCATGAAAGTGTTAGTCTCTCTTAATACTAAATGCATTTGTATCATTTATTAAAAGAGAAATTTTATTTTGAAATCATTGCTCTAAACTTGTGGATCATATTGAGGTCCTATGAAAGCTCAATAATATAAGGACCAGTACTCTTTGTTTGTAAGTCATCGAAAGTATTGTAATAATTTTGATTGCACCATAAACCGATCAATATAGTAAAAATCTTACTTGTGTCAGAACTTGGTAACTGAGAACGTAAATCATTTTTTATTGAACCTCCACAATTATATCTTTGCATCATCTCTTCCATTTTACTTATCGTTATTTCGTTTATATTTATTATTTGATTAGTCACTTATTTTTATTTGCTTAGGATTATTACTTAATTGATCAAAGTGTTCTTAACTGTTTTAATATAAGACTAATTTTGAAAAAAGTTTTTTAAAACTAGTTCATCCCTTTTTAGTTAGTCATTCTTAGTCTATCAATCTACTTGTTCGCCTTTATGTTTTGTCAAATGTCGTCTTTAAGTCTATTGAAATTTTAGCTGGATTTTCATTATAGCATGAAACTTAGTAAGTAGTCTCAATATAGTGAAATTGACATTGAACAAGTCTATCTTTAATGTCAAAATATTTTCAACATTTTCTTAGTAGCCACTATGATATCATGGTTAATGTGTATAATTAGTAAGTCATCAATATACAAACTTGTGATTATACTTACTTTGTGTGATTTTGATATGAACACACTTATCGCATTCCGTTGATGATAAAAAATGAATCAACAATTTTTTTCACCTAACTACGTTTTTCTCCTCATAAACTCTCTGGTTTCGATGTTCAAACTTGGAGCAAGAGAGGAAATAGTTATTTGAGAGAGAAACATTTGAATTGTATGATTTTTTTCTTTGAATGAGGGGGTATTTATAGATTTTCCTCTAAAGTTTGGGTTAACTTGATCATTTTGGAAAATTACAGATGACAACTCCCTATTGGTTAGATTATAACTGATTCTGTTAAAAGTATCACTAGATGTGGCAATGGATCGAGCCTATTCAATTCGACCCCATTACCAACTAGTCGAGCTTATGCTCAGCTCGTCTCAGCTTGGCCCTTAAGCTTGTAGAGCTGGCCCACAAGCTCAACCTTTTTTTCTATTTTTTTTCTACGAACTTTCCATGCTTGTGTTTTCCTCGCTCGTTGCTCTATGGCTCGCACACGGTAGGTTAGGTTCGCGGATCACATTGTGAGGATCAACAAATAGTCCCCAAAATCCCGTTTTATTATTTATATTAAATTTATGACTTTTAATTGTTTAGTTTTATGGGCCCATATGTTTTTTCACGTGCGCGGAGTTATGGATGACTCCGCCCATCTATCTCAGAATTTGATCAATCGCCCGTTTATCTTCGACGGTTAGGATGGCTTATTGACATAAATTCGATAGTATATACCTTTCGTCATAATCTAAAATATGTCATCATTTCTGTTGGCATCCTTTACTTTGTTGGATTTTACATTCTTTATTTTATTTTGGATTTCATTTGTTGTCCTTTCTTATTTTTCCCTTCGAGCTTTTCTTAAGATGTCTTTTCAAACTCATTATCAGGACATGCCTTATAATTCCGACTCTATCATTTCCAACACTAGGAGTAATACTCCTAGCGATTTTTTTTTCTTTTGTAAAAGTGATGTATATCAATGTGCTCCTTTATATGGTGGTGACTGCTTTGGGTATATGTGTTAATCCAGCACTTTTTCACCAAGCGGGTGGTTTTCGACCCATTATTGGGATGCATATAGGGATAGGCGAGCCTTTGTATAGGCCTGTTAACATTAGTGAGAAGGATGGAGAGACTTTTGAAACTTTAGGAACTTCACCAATCTTACTAAATAAGATTTATCTAAATAGAGCTCGATTTAATAGTCTTGATTCATTTTATACGGTGTGCCATCCACCGCCATGTTGCATAGATATTCATAAACATTCCATGGACATGGGACTCAGAGTCCCCTTTTACCATTTTTTAGAAAGTTTCTTCTTTAAATCTTGCTCCTACCCAACTTTCTCCAAATAGATTGGCCAATTGGTTGGATATTTTATTGTGGGGATTTGCAGTTAGAGGGGAACTCCTGCTAGACATATTTTGCTTTATCTAATGTTCGTGCTAGTGGGGGGTTATGCAAACCTTCATGTCTTATTCCTTTTCTCCTCGTTTCCCAAGATATGCCAGTACTTATAATTGCTCGTAACTAGGTGCATGACCGCATACAAAGTTTTTTCTTAGTTCGAGGCAACCAAAAGTTTCAACCTAATGACCCTTATCGACAATAGATCGACAGGACATTGCTGATGCTTTGGTGCCAGAGTCTTTCCCCTTAAGCACTATATTCTTTTCTTTGCCCATTCGTGCCAGGGGCCCCTTTAAAGGGAAGGATAAACTGTCAAGTGGGTTTGGACAATCCATGGATCCAAACTTTTTTCCTCCTCTGATTTTTAGGTCTTTGCTTAGTCTGTTCCCAATGAGTTGGACACAAGGATTTTATCCATGCTCTCTTCCTTTGCATGCCATACTGTCAGGTTGTGCTATGCCTATTTTAATCAATCTTGGGAAAAATGAATAATGCTATTTATCATCATAATGATAAATTATCGGTGATATGACAGTCTATGTGAAATAATAGGATTGTGCAATTCAATTTATATGAGAGAGGGAGGAAGGGAAGATAGAGAAAAAGTGAGGGATAATGAGTTGCTATATCACCGTTAATTTATTAGCATCATGATGAATAGCATTACTCAAGAAAAATTGGTTGAGGAATTTACTCCTATGAAGAGTGGAGAAATGATTGATACTCACCTACTACGAGCGGCAGTATTACTCCAAGACCAACAAGCAGAGTATGAGCTTCACATTACTCATCTCATGATTTGGACAAGAAAGTCCATTCATTGGAGGAAAAATGTGACACACTCCAGAAGGAACTAAATATTGTTGAAGGGAGATAACAAAGTATAAAAATGTGTAAAAGCGTTGATATTTTGCTAATATAAAAGATGTATATCTGATATTCGTGGGCTCTTCCAAATAAACAAATTGTGAAATAGCCAAGCTAAATGATGAACTTTATATGGATAAAGTTGATTATCTTCTTACAATTAAAGAACTTAACGAGGCACGAGATTAGCTGTTTACGCTTGTTATGAGTTAGAAAGTAGCGATGCTAGACTTTCTACTGTGGAGTCTGTGGTTGTTGAGAGAAATGCTTATCAAACTTTTTGAGGAGTTCATACAGGTAGGGAGAAATAGAGTTCTTAACATTACTAAGAATTTTGATCCTGAATTAAATATGAATTTTGAGGAGTTCATGCAGGTAGCGACGCTTAGCCTTCTAAAGTTCCTCTGTTAACCTCTTGGGCATCAATTCTTTCTCCCATTTCCATTGAGTGCCAATTTTTTTTTTAATCTCAAATCTCCTGAAGGAACCATAAAGAACTTGTTCCATGATCAACACATTGAACCACAACTTTGAAATTCGATTCTACCATAATATCCCTAAACCCAAGATCTCTAGATAATCTCAAACCATCTTGAAAGGCTCGAACTTTTGCTACCACGTTCATGGTAGACCCATAAAGATATACAAAACCAGCTCTAAAAGCTCTATATGAATCTCGTATAACTCCTCCTCCACTAGCTTGACCAAGATTGCCTTTAGACGCCCCATCTACATTAAGTTTAAAAACCTGGTTCGGTGGCTTTTTCCAAGCAACTATTTGCACTCAAGGTTGTTTAATACAAACAATAGGGCAATTGAGAGAGTGAATGCACCGAACATCTCTATCTGAAAGTCTTTTGACTTTGGTAATCAAGCTTGCACTCTAAGACAAAAACGATGTCACCATCCATATCACTTTCTGCTACTGAATGGTTAAGCCCTCCATCTGAGCTTTACATCTCACTTTCCATAGAGCCCAGGTAATATCAATGGGGACAAAACCACAAAAAACACCAATCTGCGACGATGATAATGCATGCGACACACGAAGATGTACCCCAGAATTTTCGATATCACAAGCAAAAGTGTCATTTACATATTAAGAAAGGTGGTTGTATGTGCATTCTATCAAGACAACAATTTCAATCGTTTTATCGCTTTTATATCTGTTATCTTGTTCCCACTTGTCTCAATAACAGATGAAAACGTTAATTTTATTAATATCTGCAAAAAAAAAGAATAAAAATGAAATAGTCCGGGGATTTAAAAAAAATGGCAAAGTTTGTCACTTTTTAATTTCTAGCAAATTAACTTATATGCAAAAAATACAAATAAAGTATTACTTCATGTATCTTTTTAATGTAAAACAAGATTTGAATTCATATTTAATATTTTTAAAATGTTCTTTCAAGTTTTAGTATATGCACCTCTTTAATTGTTTTTAAAGTATTTAAGCTACTGTTTGTCTACCATTAATCTAAAATATTGTTGGTACAGTAAAATTCTCCACAACACATTCACAAAATAAAATATTCTACACACAAACCAATAAAGTTACTTTAAATATCAACCACACATTCTCCAAAAAATACTATTCATTACTCCATTTTCAACCCAATAATGGGTGACAAACAAGCCTTAAATGAGATAAATTGTGACATTTTTAAAATGTTCTTTCAAGTTTTAGTATATTAATACATATACAAAAATACAAATAAAATGTTACATTGTATTACTTTTTAATGTAAAACAAGGTTTCAGTTTATATCATTTTTAAATGTAAAATAAAGTTTCGGTTCATATTTCAATTTACTTAAACACACATATATGCATATATTTAATTGATATAAATAAATTCAAATGAGAAAGACTTTGACCTTTTCTAAAAAAGTGACACATATATGTCTATATTTAATTGATATAAATAAATTCAAATTAGAAGGACTTTAACCTTTTCTAAAAAAGTGATGGGAGTATCACTTTTCTCATTTTCATTTTTATGAACACGTTGCACGCATCACTTGAATTGATTCAAAATTGATTTTTTGTATATATTAATTCATCCAATTCACACAAATCTGAATTTGATTATTTACTACTCAAAATCATTACTCTAAAGATGAAATTTCATACGTACTAGAACAAAAAACCCCAACAACATCAAATCAAACAAAATATGAACAAATTGAATAAAAAAATTAGAAATAATACAAACCTGTAGATTTTGATTGATCATTTGCAGATTTAGGGAATAAAACTTTGAATAAAAGGTAATTGAATTAGCCTTGGATCTTGTTTGATATAGATTTGTATAAGATTTCCTTTTATAATTTCAATGTTTCTTGATTTGGAGCATTAGGTTTTAGATTTCTGCTGGATTTGGAGACTTATACCATATTTCTTACAGTTTCAAGGGTGAAATTTTAGTATATATGATTTAGCCCATGTTGATGAGGCTAGTGTGGAGGAATAGATACTTGCGTATTTGGAACGTTGGGATGGTCGATGTTTGAAGAAGATGGCGTAACTTTTGCATATAGTGTCGGTTTTGGACCCAAAACCCCATTCCAGAAAGCTCGCGATGATTTCCATTAAACTCATTACTTCGCCACCATGTATGATGGATTTTGGACGTTTGAATTTGTTTGTTAAGTCAAAATGGCACTTAATGTTTCTTAGTTTATTATTTTCAATATTTAGTTATGTGGCAATTACATCCTTCCCTACTTTTCATGATCTATATTCTAAAATCAGATCTAAAATTTTAATTTTCAAAAATCAGATATTT